>RJWT010034368.1:0-13682 GCA_004365215.1 Cuniculus paca
TGGTTTTTGTGTAAGGGAGGGTAAACTCAGGGCCTTCACACTGAGCAGCATCCCCAGCCCCTTTTTTATTTTTTATTTTGAAACAAAGTTTCCCTAAGTTGTTAAATTGCCCAGTCTGGGCTGGATGGTGTAATATTCCTCCCTCAACCTCCCAGAGTGTTGGAACTGCAGGTATGCACCACCATGCCCAGCAAGAAACTTTTATTCTTGAGATCATAGTCTCAAAGTCCCCTCCCACCACTAGATAGCCACACATTTGATGTGACCTGGCTTCCAAGAATGTCTATAGTGGGCTATGAGGACAGACCTTAGCCCAGACTAGTATCTTAGCTTATTCCAAGCTGATTGTTTGCGGTGTCCCAATCCCACCCTTCGGCTTCACCAAACTTACTGTTGCCAGTGTGTATAGATGTCCAAAAGGGTGAAAGGCTGAGCCAGGAAATGCTTCTGCAAGAAGTAAAGAAAAACTTGCGGTCAGCCCCCAGCACAGTAAAGACCCTTCTGGGCCCACCTCTCCTGACCTCAGGCTCACACAGAAGGTGGTCTGGGGCAGGATCTTCCGACTCTGGAAAGCATCCCTGCATGGCCCTGCCAGTAACATTCAAAATCTTCCAGAGACAAGAAAGGCAAGCGATTCCAGGTAAAAACCTTGTGATATACCACGCTGGTAGCTGGAGTTGGAATGTTCCAAGGTAGCAATTATTTATCCAGCCTCCCTGGCACTATCCACACCTACACTGCTACAAGATGAGGCTTCTTCCACCCCAGCCCAACCTTTCAGAAGGCCTTCAAGGGCATGGTCAGTCAACCTCCCCAAAGCACTACCCACAACCCAGAGACTCGAGGCAGCCAGGTGGCACGAGCACAGGCCACCAGTCTGTTGTTAAGAGACTAAGCCTACAGGGCACCAGTGTCTTGGCAAAAGCAGAAGCAACCAGGTAGAATCCAGACCCTGGAGCTGAGGCCAGGGGGCCTGCTCTCTGTGAATGGCAAGAACCCAGTGTGTCACGTGTTCCACGGACGCTTATGCACTACGTGGCAGGAACACAGATGGCAGCGACCTGAGCAGAGTGGCCAAGAGGCACATGTGGAGTCAGGCAGAGCTCCTGTCAGTCTGCTGCACTAATCTCTTTACCTCTTCAAACTGCGGGATCTCTCCTGAAAACTGCAGTACCCACATTCCAGGTTGCTATCAGGCTGAAGGAGACAAGCTACAACAGTGCACAGCACAGTGAGCTGGGACTCCAAGTCTGGGCACAGTGGCCTTCTCACTGTCTCAAATGTGTCAGGCCCCAATCTCCCAAAAGGGCTTTGCCATTCTTGCTGTCCAGAATGCTCTCTCCTCTGCTAACCATACTTTCTCCTTTCCTTAGGTCTCTACCCCAGCGCTGCCTCCTCTGTGAGGCTTCCCTGACGATCCCACGCCCCACTTACACCTGGACTGACATTCCTTCTCCCCTCTGCCTGCCTTACTGTGACAGTTAGCCTACCATGGACTGCACATACTGTATTCTAAGCTCCTATTCCGTATCTGTCACTGTCCGCTCCTGCTAGGTGATTTGTTCCACGAGGGCACAGAAGAGCAAGATACTTTTGTCTGGGCACACAATCTAGTGACGATGGGCACTATCTCTTGCTCCCCTTATCTGTTAAGCAATATAATTGGAGAAAGCAGGGAACTGAGTTCCAGAAGGCTGGGAAAACCACAGATAACTTCTTAAGGTTCCTCACCCTCCAGTTCCTCCAGGAGATCCTGAGGGTGAAAGTTAGGATCACAGCCTTACTGTAGCCAAAGTGATACTGACCAGTCAGGACAATACCCAACTCGCCAGCTTAAAACTCTGCCTCAGTTTACCACTGCTCCTCAGGCAAAGACCAAACTGCCCAGGGACAGCTCAGGCCAGCCTCCGCCTCCACCTCCCTGGCAGACTGTGGGCTTTGTATTTCACACTTTGGCCACAGCAGACCCCTCTGGGGCCAGAGTGTACACGCGCTGCCCCTTCCTAACTCCAGGGGATTTGCACCAAGGCCTGCACGACCTCCCCTTCCTTCAGAGCTCAGATTGGCTGTCACTTCCTCAAGAAAGCAGTCCCCACAAGGGCACACTGCCGTTCCTCTTTTAGAATCCCGTGCCCCTCATTTTTACTACTTAAGGCAGTGCACAACGCACAGTCACTTTTACGATTCTTTAATGTGTGGCCTCTACTACACTGAGACCCTGGAAGGCCGAGGGACGGTGCTCGCCACTCTGTCACCAGCACCCTGAGCACCTAACACTTGCCGAATGAATGAAGAACGGGGAAACCAAAACCAAAAGAACTTTCCATTCCCCAAAACTGCCCTCTCCGTACCGAGCGTGGCCAAGAGCTTGAGGTCCAGATCAACGCCTATGGCGTCCCTCCTCTCGGGGCTCTCGGGGGGAACTGGCCGCTTCTCACCCCAAAGCCCACAGCCAGCCTTGCGGTCCGAGGGGGCCGTGCCGGGCCACGTGGCTGGAGACTTAGAAAACTTCACACCGCCACTACCAGGAAGGCGGAGGAGGGAGGGGCTCGGGAATTTCCAATCCCTGAGCGTCGGATCCCAAGTCCCGGCCCGCCCACTACGCGGACGGGGAAACTGAGGCCGAGTGGGGCCTGGAAGCAGCTGAGGGTAGGCAAAGGCTACGGATCCCGCCCGCAACCCTGGGCCCCAGCCCGGAGCCGCGGGGCCCGGGCCGCCCAGGTCTCCCGGGGCGGGGGGCGCGAGTTGCGCTCCCCGGGTCTGCACGCGGCCCGCGAACGCTCACCTGGCCGCTCTGCTCCTTCACCTCCCGCGCCGCGCGCACGTAGCCCGCGTGCAGCAGATGCTGGTAGATCAGGGGAAGCAGCTCCCGCCGCTTCCTGGCCTCTGCCATGCCCGCGACCCCGGGCCACAGGCTCACCTGCAAGCCCCCCACTCGGTCCCTCCCGCCGCTTCCCTCGTGCCCTTAGACCCTGCGCACCCCACTTCCGGCTGCTCCTTTACCCCGGCCGCGAGGCGCGCCGGGAAGTGTAGTCTCGCGCCCTGAAGCGGCAGGGCGGAGCCTCGGAAGGCAACAAGCCTTCCCATTGGCTAGGGGGCGGGACCAGCCTTGGACCCGCCCTGGAGGTCGTCCCTATAGGAACCACTTCCTCCTAATCCTTCAGGCTTTCTGCTGGAAGGAATTTGTCTTCTGTGTTCGTGCTTTAAAGGATGACGCGTTTGCTTATCTCCGAACTACCTTATTTCCTCTACATCTCTCCCTGGATCGAATTTCCGGTTTCTTGTTTATTCATTTCACAGTTTTGTTTGTTTTGGTACTGGGGATTGAACCCAGGACCTTTGCTGTGAGCTACATCCCCAGACCTTTCCTTATTTTCTATTTTAAAACAGAATCTAGCTAAGTATGTGAATTGCCCAGGCTAGGCTCGAACTTGCCATCCTGCCTCATCTGCCTGAGCGCTGGAATTACAGGCATGTGTCACCACGTCTGGCACATTTCACACATTTTTTTTTTTAACTCATGAACCAGGCATGAGCTGTCATTGACTTATTAATTACGTCATGCATGGAATGCTTCTTTACTAAGCATCCTACCTTGGGTAGCACCGGCTAGGCTAAGGGCAAAGAAAAAAAAATAAGACATGGAGATTGCCCTCAAAGTAGGAGGGCAGGAGACTTAGTAATCAAGCAACTATAGTTTAATGTCTGGTGTGTGTTGTCGTTGTTTGGGACAGCAAAGCCCATGGGCGCACGGAGGAGGGGCACCTAGCCCCAAAGAGACATCTGAGTAGGCGTTTCTAGATGCAGCGGAGAGGGCTGCTACAACAGAGGGGATGGTGCATGAGTCAGGACAGGAGAAACTACCCTGGTATAAACTGGCAACCCCAAACAACCCTGTGCTGCTGAGTGATGAATTTGGAAAGAAGGGGGGCACAATGAGGACATCTGAGGACACAGAGGCAGACTAAAACACTCTCTTCACCCCAGCAGAGTTTGAACGCTGTTCCAAGGGCATTATGCAGCTACTGCATGGTTTTGGACAGGAGGATGGCCTGGATTTGTGCTTTTAAAGATTGCCATGACCAAAGCCCGGAGATGAATCTGTAGAGAACAAAGCTGGATATGAGACTGTTGTAGTTGCTGAGGGGAGGTTGGCAAGCAGAGGATGAGCTAGCTGGGGAATACTGATGCAGCTGTTTTTAACTTCATGGACCTGGGGAGGATCTGAAGACAGCCTGAATCCTCTAGATCCAGCCACCACTGAAAAAGCCCCACCTATGACCACATGAGGCTTTAGGGGACATCTAGACACAAGCCCTAACATTCTGCTCCTGGCTCCCCAAACACTCATGCTTGTACTTTTATGAAAAATACATTTAGCAGCTGGGCGTGGTGGTGCACTCATGTAATCCCAGCACTCGGGAGGCTGAGGCAGGAGGATCGTTGCGAGTTCGAGACCAGACTGGGCTACAAAGTGAGCTCAAGGCCAGCTTGAACTGCGTAGCAAGACCCTGTCTCAAAAAGACAAAAAAAAAAAAAAAAAAAAGAAAGAAAGAAAGAAAGAAAAATCTGTGTAGCCCATCTGTAAGTTTCAGCATTGCTGAAAACTCCAAGACTAAAGTCTCCTCTGAGATTTAAGGTAAACTCTTAGCTGTGACCTCCTGTACAAATGAAAAGAAAGTTAAACACTTCCAACATTCAATGGCACAAGACAGACATTTCCATTCCAAAAGATATAAATAGGGAGATACAAAGGAATGAGACCAAAGGAAGACCAGACTCCAGCAGGGCAGGCACTAAGTCTTGTAGTTCCATGGCCAGCATCTGAGGCAATCTGTAGTAAGATCTGAGCTCCAAAGGGCTTGAGTGACTCCGCCCCTATGGTGCTACATGTAGTTGTAGCTCCTGAGCCTTCTTTCTTTGACCACATGGGTGGAATGCCTATGAACCAAATCCCAAGGAACAATGCTTCCCTGTTATTCTGGAACATGGTGCTGTAGGCCTTCCTTCTCTCTGTCTCTTTTGGAGACAGAGTCTCATTAGTTTGGGCTGGCCTTGAATTCACTATGTGCCTCAGGCTGGTCTCAAACTCATGGCGATCCTCCTGCTTGAACCTCCAGAGGGCTGAGAGGATTACAGGTGTGCACCATCATGCCCGGCTGGGGCTGTCTTCTCTAAGCAAATTCTTTCACCTTTGCAACTCTGAGGCTGCATAGGCTGGAGTCCTGTTGCATCTTGTGTTGTCTTCAGACCATCTTTTCTGTTGTCTTCTTCTAAAATACTTGGCTTTTTCTTGCTAGTCTTTTCAGTGACCAATTTCTCCACTCTTCCATCTTTGTAGGCCACAATTTTACTGGAGCTTTCTTTCTGGCTGAACTCACAATGTTTTGAATCACCCTTCTGGGCTCTTTGCTCTTAAGTAGCAACATAAATCTGGCTAAAATCTATAGCCATGCCACCGCCTCAACATTTGACTGCCTTGAAATTTCTTTGGCCAGATTAATTAGTCTGCCACCCTTAATCTCAGCCTCAGGCCAAGTCTCTAGACACAAGGAAAATGCAGACAAACTTTCTGCCAAGGCATAACGCACATTATCTGAAGTCCGACAGCCAATGCAGTCTTTCTTCCTAGCAAAAACCTTCTAAGCCTGATCTTTATTTCTCATCAAGGACAGCCCCAGTCATTCTAGCTCTGCTTTTTCAGTCGGCATCTCCAAACCTTTCCTAACTCTTCACATTACCCTGCTCCGAAGGCTCCTGAATCACATGGTCAGGTACAGTCATAGCAACGGCCCCACTTCTCTGATACCAGATTCTGTTTTAGTTACTTTTCTCGTTGCTGAGACAAAATAGCCAACACCCACAAGTTAAGGGAGGAAAGGTTTATTTAGCTTACAGTTTGTAAAGGTTCCAGTCCATAATCAGCTGGCTCCAAGGTAAGGTGACATGGCAGACAGGCAATCACAGAAAAGGAACAGTTCATGATGGACAGAAGGTAGCAAAGCAACAAGGAATGACCACAGCTCTTTCTATCTTCCTATCTTATCCAAGCTACTTGAGGCAGGTAGCACTCATACCCTTATTTCTAGTGCCCTTGATCACAGCATTTCACCATAAATCAATTTGCTCATAGCATCACATACTCTAGATCCAGGCGCCTCTGAAAAAGTCCTACCTATGACCACATGAGGCTATGGGAGGACATCTAGACACAGGTCGTACACAGGAGACCCTCACTCTAGGAAGAAGCATAAAAAAGGGCAAGATGACTGATTGAATCTAGTATATGCATTCATTCACTGGGCAGATACTATTGGGGGCAAAAGAATTTCTACTCCTACAGAGCTTACAGTATAACAAGGGAGCCACATGCAAAAAGTATAATGCACCATTACAAGGGAGTATTAGTCACTTGCCTGTTGCTGGGACAAAATACAACTGCAACTTAAAAGGAAGAGAGACTCACTCATATCAGTGTCGGAAGATTCAGTCCCTGGTTTGCTGGCACCGAGGCAGGAACTTTGAGATAGAAAAGTTATCAGGTTTTGGGGTACCAGCATCTTGGTTTCCAGGTTCTTTCCATCTCAAACAAAGAGTTGACTGAAACAAGCAAAATGGTGACAAAATTGATTTGAAAAATTAAAAGTGAAGGATAAGGGAAAAACTAACTGTGCAGAGCTTGGGCAGAGCAAAAAAGAGGAAAATTTATTTATTTAGCTTTTTGCGGCACGGGGAATCAAGCTCACAACTTTGTGCTTGCCAGGCAGGTGCTTAAGCCACTGAGCTAAATCCCCAGTCCAAAAGAAGAATATTTAAAACCAAAATAAAAGTATATCCTAGGGGACAGGAGGCAGGCTACTTAGAGTAGAAAGTTATGGTAGAGCAGGGGGGAGGCTACCCTAGAGTGGAAAGTTATGGTAGTGCACTTTCATTTGCATCCCTTCTTTGTATTTGTTTCGCGCATCGTGGGAACCTTTGAGAACTCCCTATGTGGGGCCTTGGAAATTATTCGGTGCATGTCCTGGAATCTGGTCACTCTTACTCCCCCAACCAGCTTTGCCATACCCTACCTTCCTGCCTCATTTCCCTGCGAGACACAAATCCCCATAATTCTTTGTAGGGCACTGAGGGCATGGAGGTCTCTGTCGTCTATTGCTTCTTCTGGCTGGAAGGGGCTGCAGACCCTACCTGAATCAAAAGCAAGGGTTAAAGTTTGAAACCCAGCTGCAAACTTACTAGGGTCCTCTGACACTTGGTTCACTCATTCTTCCCACTGATAGACAGAAAAGTGGGTCTGATTTATTGACCTGGGAACCATAAGAAGGAGATGGAAGAGACTTTCCAGTATCATCAAATAGATCAGAGAGAGCTACATGCCCCTGAGAGACAGGCGAAGGTTCCAGGAGAGGGTTATCCTCTTTCTTGGGGACCCTCTAAATACTATAGTTCCTGAACATTCCCCTTGATAAAGGGTCACAAAAGCATGGACATAAAGCATTTTATTCTACTTTTTATGTTTTAAGCAGAAATGCTATAACTGAAGAACAGTGTAATAATTTAAAGTACTTTCTTTCTTTTTTTTTATGAGCAGGATATATTTATTGAGAGAAACAAAGCTTCTGTCTGAGAGAGACAGAAGGGGTCCCGAGTGGTTTGCCCTAAAGTACTTTCTCATATACATCTCTCACCATTTCCCAGTTCATACTGAATCCAAGCCATCTTGCAATAGTAGATAAGCTGTTCCTATTCTGAATTGTCAGGAACAACTTATTCATCAAAGATACAGCCTAGTGGTGAGGTCAGTAAACTCTGTATGGCCTGATCCAAGAAGGTTCCCATGGTCTTGTCTTGGGGTCTAAAGAGAGGGACAAACCAGGACATGGATTCTTAAGATGGTATCCCACGCAGAAGGAGGAGGCCCAATATGAGCCCACAAAGCATCCCTTATGAGACTCTAACACTGACTACACAGATGTCTCTGAACCTTAGAGTGACACTGGCATCATTCACAGAAGCACAGAAAACAGTGCCATCAAGGAGGACTTTTTTGTCTCTATACTGGGGCCCACGAACTCATTAGGGAGAAGGGGGTTTAGCCACCTGCTGAGCTTACCTAGTCCTTTGACCTCCATCAGCCAAGGGCAGATCCCCCTCCCCCATGAAGTTCCCTTAACCACCTAGTTGAGCCACTCAAGTGAGCAGAGGGGAGTAATACGGGAAAACTATGTCTTGCATTCACTCTGATAGTAAAAAAAGTTTGGTACTTTGTTTAGGGCACTAAGAACAGGGAGTGCTCTGCTTTTGTGTACTCACAGTCACTTTAGCTAAGTTTTAAAAGCTACTCATTTGTTCTGCTCAGGCTGCTGGGCGTGTTTTTAAATTACCTGCGTTTAAACAAGGGAGATAACCAGGAAGCAATAGCTCCAGTCAGGCTCTTGGCCCCTGGCAGAGCCGAGTCAGCTAGAGGTGGCCGCTGTCAGTGGTCTCAGGCTGCCCACTGCATGCCTGCAGGTGGCTTTAGCTCGTTAGTCCTTTCCTCAGGCCTCTGTGCTGCATGCACCAGCGATGGTGACCGCGCTTCCAGCCCGGTTGCTCTGTGCACCCAATGCCCAGGAACAGGCCACCCAGGCCAAGGTGACAGATGAGGGGCCGAGTGGAGGCCTTGCACCTGTGCACAGTGCACGCTATCAGATGGTCATGCTGCCTACTGGGGTCAGGCCTTCCCAGCAGGTTGCTTGGCGCCACGACCCCTGCTCCTCCTTTGCTGCCACTGGCAAAAGCTGTGGGATTTTTAAAAAGTGGACAAATTTTTCTCCTGTTCAGGAAGACATTGTGCCACTTTAAATAATTTTTACAAAAGAAGAGGTTTTTTTTGTTTTGTTCTCCAAAAGCCCACATAGTCTCTAAGATCAGAGGCTTAGTTTGTATCTGCAAGGGTGAGGTTTGATAAGGCCAGTTGGTTCAAAAAAGAAAAAGAAAGAGGGAGAAAAAGATGGTGAGGGGTGATGATAAATAGCATCTAACCGTGTGACAGGACGGCAGCCAGCCACATGCAGAACATGATGACACAACACTGTGGACCAAAAACAGCAAATCAAGAAAAAAACCCATCTGCGATGTGGGGTAAGCAGAGACTAGGATAATTTCCAAAAAGGGCAGCAAAATACAGCAAACACACACACACAGACAACAAGGTATCCCAAGCTTTAGTTTGTACACGCAAGCACAGCAAGCTCTCTGCCTACTTAACTCATACCTGAGAAATGCTGCAGTGAGAAGAAAGAAAAAGATGAACTTAGGTCTATTCTGGCTGGAAAAAACCCAAAACGGCCTTATATTCTGCTCCCCCAAGCAGGACAAGGAAGGCCTTCTTGGTGCTGTGAGAAAAAGCCTCACAGATCCCCAGCTTAAGGAGAGAAGGAGGGAAAGAAGAAGAAAAGATGTCCGCGTGACATTATAGAGGGAAACAAACATCTATGTGAGGCCACCGTGGGATCTTACCTGGTCTCCTGGCACCTGAGTCTCTTGGCTGGCTAACCCAAATAAATGTCACTGGGTTTTGGGATGCTGGCATCTTGGTTCCCAGGTTCTTTCCATCTCAAACAAAGAATTGAGTGAAATAAGCAAAAACAGTGACAAAATTTATTTGAAAAATTAAAAATGAAGGATACAGGAGAAACCAGCTCTGCAGAATTTGGGCCAGACAAAAGAGAGAAAAAGTACCAGCCAAAATAAAAGTACACCATAGGGGACATAGGGCAGGCTACCCTCAAGAGGAAAGCAACTGGCAGTCTGCTTTCAATGGTATCCCACCTCTTTATTTCTTCCACAAATTGTGGGGACCCATGAGAACTCCTTGTGTGGGACCTTGGGAATTATTTGGTGCAGGTCCTGGAATCTGCTCACTCTAACTCCCTCAGTCAGCACTGCCTTTCTGCCTCAGAAGGGTGTGGCAGAGCAAAACTACTCAGTACCTGGAGGGTGGGAAGCAGAGCAGAGGAGCAGTGCTGGGGAGAAGGGGTGAAGAACCCGATATCGACGCCAAAGTCGCACCTCCACACGCTATCCAAACACACCGAGAAGGCTGTTTTATTAATCCCATGGATGGCTTCCAAGCTATTCAGGCTGACAATCCAGACTAACTGTCACACAGGGCTAAGTGCAGGAAGGAAAAGGGTAGCATTTCCTTATGGAATACTGTGGTGTGTGAAAGCCACACTAGGACCATGTCCCTGGTACAAGTTCTGGCTTTGCCCCTTTTAAAAAGTTAATTCACTAATTAATTTTGAGACAGGGTCTTGTTATGCGGTTCAAGTTGGCCTTGAAACTCTAGCCCAGGCTGGCCTCAAATTCACTATAAGCCTCCTGCCTCTGCCTCTGGAGTGCTGGGATCACAGACATGAGTCACCACACCTTTTTAAATTAAAAAAAAAATTGGTGGTGTTGTTAATCAAACCCAGGGTCTACTTCATAATAGGCAAGGGCTTTACCCCTAAGCTTAAATGCCAGCCCATGCCTGTTACTCAGTGACCTTGGGCAAATTACAGAACTCCATGCTTCAGTTTCTTTGTCTGTAAAATAAAGATAATAATAATTTGGACCTTCTAGGGTTGTCATGAGAGCTAAATGAGTTTTAAGCAGAAAAGCTTCCAAGAGCTCCTGACAGTAGTGCTCTGTATTATATTACTTATTATTGTGAGAGCATTTGACGGGAAGGAGGGATTTATCTTTTCTTAGGGGATAGGGAAGGATTACCTGAAGAAATGATGTCTATGAGGGTTCCTGAATTACCTGTCAAAAAGAATCTTGGGCAGAGGGAGACACGTGTTCAAAGGGACTGAAGTAGAAGTTAGCAAGGACCAAAGGGACAGCAGGGGTTTAGGGAGTGTGAGTGCAGAGGGCAGATTCCCTACTAGGGCCCTTTTTCTTCAGCCTAAGAGGGGTTGGAAGCCCAAGGGGCCTGTGAGTGGCCAGAGGAGAAGACAGAGGGAAGGAATGAGTAGATGTGGGAAGGGTAGGCAGGGTTGGGAGTGCAGGTGGCACTCTAGGGCAGGACAGTGGGCAGGGAGAAGTGGAGAGTCAGTGAGGGGGTAAAGTTGCTGCAGAGATGTGTTGGAGGGGAAGGGAAAGGGGGAGGCAGGGTCAGGAGGGATCTGGGAGTGCTGGGCAGAGAGGCCGGCAGAACCTTTCTGTGGATGGGAACCTGGAAGGGGAGGTGAATGGCGTTGTATGTTAGATAACCTGAGCTTGAAATGCCCATGGACACTGAAAGCGGGCATCGAGTGAGTACTTGGGCACAGCATGGAGATCCGGGCTGGAGAAGAGGATGGCCATGGGGTGGTGAGGATGAAACCGTGTGCTGCGGCTTAAGGTTTAAGTGTGGGCACGGGAGCTGCTGGTGGCCTTCTGCAGTGCTGCTTGTGTGGAGGGATGGAGATGGTCCGATGAGCGCAGGAGGGATGAGAGAGCCTCGGTCCTTTAAGCTTTGAGTGAAGGGGAGGAGAGATGATTGACAGGGCAATGTGTGTGCTGGGGGGAGGTGTATTTTAAGGTGGAAGAGGCCTAAGTTCCCTTAAAAACGGATGGCGGAGAGGTTAATCCAGAGTGTAGAAAAACAGAGGAGATAATCAGCGAGCGATGTTTGTGAGCATGTGCGAGGGGCTGGGATCAGGCATGTGGGTGGAGGGGTTGGTCTTGGAGAGGAGGAGGGATGATTTCTCTAAAAACCAAAAGCGGGAACAAAGAAAGAATGGGTGCAGATGTAGATGTAGGTTTGTAGTGGGATGTTAAGGGAGATTTCATCTTGAGCTTCTATTTTTTTCTGCCAAGTGGGAGGCAAGGTCTGCCGAGAGCGAGGAAGAGGTGGTGAGGAACTGGAAGGAAGGAGAAGAATGATCATTCAGAGTCAAGAAGTAACTTGCCCACAAAATCCACGGTTGCCTGATAGACTTGACAACCCAGTAGGGCTTGGCGGTCGTTAATGTATGTGTGTCCTCTCCTGCCAGCTTCAGGCGGGGGGAAACTCCTTACGGGGATTTATCCTGATCGAAGGCTTTGCCTGAAGATTTGACAAATGAGATGCCCACTCTCCGGGCCCTGTGAGCTAGGTGGGTCTGCTAGGCAGGGAGGGAAGTAAAGGCAAGTGTGTCTGTTTTCAGGGAGATGGTGGGAGCCACCTTGATGCTGGGATCAGAGAGGTGAGCAGTGTGGACTGGTGCTTGCGTGCCTCAGTGGGCGGACAGCCAATGAACCATCCCAAGACCAGAGATTGTTTTCACTGCTGCTCCCCTCCAAGAACCAATTTTTGCCTCCTCAGGGAACTTAAACCTGTGGGCAGCAGATGCCTGGCTGTCCCATTGGCTGAAACACCTACAGCCCCTGCACACAGTAGGCTCTCAGTCACTATGGGCAAATGCTTGGGCATGGACTCTCCTAAAAAGGGGGCATGGCAGGGGCAGCAGGACGCTCATGTGCGCGCAGGCCTGGAGGCAGGGGTGTGCATTTCTAGGAGGCTGTAGAGCAGGAACTGGGTGTGCATCCTTGGCTGACCTTGGACGACACGGAGAACTGGGATTAAAGTAAAACACAAAGACAAACCCGAGCCAGGATGGTCTAATACCGCCTGTCTGGCAACAGGTTGTTTGTTTTTGTTTTGTTCCTGATAAAATTCATTGCTGGCACTTACGTTTTGTCCTCAGCTCCTAGGAGGCTGCCTCTTCTGTGGACAATTTCTTTATTTCCTTGATTTTCCAAATCATACCCTTCACTGAACTGCCTCAGGGCCCAAGCACAAAATTAAAACATTAAACTGATAAAATTTAACATGGCTGCAATTAATGTAGCAGCAAACAAAACAGTACATTAAAAAACATGAGCCTCGGAGAATTTCTCTACCAGTCAGGAAAAGATGCTTTTGTTGGCGGTCGAAGCCCTACACTTCCAGACCACTCCATTGCGGGTGCCTCAGGGCAAGCAGCGGTCTGAGTCGCCTCAGATGCTCAAGCAGGGCGCTGTAAGAGTGCTCAGGAAATGAAGGACAAAGAAAGCTCAGCAGGTGGGGCCTCTACCCTCTTCCTCACAGCAGGCCTGACTCCAGCAGAGGTGGGAGGAAGTCTGATACAGCGGAGTGGCTCCTGAGCCAGGAGTCAGCAGCCTACCTTTCTGGCCTGCTCTGCTCTGTGACCTTAGGCCAATCCCTTGCCTTCTCTGGTTCTCAGCATTACCTTCTGTTAAGTGAAACTGCTGGAGAAAGCTCTTCTAGCATTGGATTCTCAAGGGAGGGGCCCCGCTGGGGGGGCTGCCTGTGTCCCCACAACTCAGAAATGGCCCCCTTCATCCAGTATAACAACAGGGTTTTTCTGCCCCACATCACCTTGGCCAGTAGATTTCTCACAATTTCCTTCCCTTTCATGGGATGACAATTTCTCTATTTCTTGTTTCTTCAGTCTTACAGGAGTTTTTAAAGGCTTGCAAGTTGTTACTGAAATAACAAGTTAAACAATCCAAAGCTATATCAAGACAGAGTTAATCATCTTTCCCTCCCTCTTATCCATTCCCAGCCGGCTTCCCCACACTCCAGCCCCTCTCCTCCCCAGCCAGCCCTGGGGGCCCGATGCTAGATCCCTGCCCATCCCTCTCCGCTCACACAAACACAGACACCTCCACACAGTGTGAGTCTTCCC
>RJWT010034369.1:0-13705 GCA_004365215.1 Cuniculus paca
GGTCAATGGAAAGTGGCAGATGGGATGGCGGTGCCTCTTCCACAGTTGGGCATCTTTTTCCTGTGCTTTCGGGGTGCTGGGCCACCTGGAGGAGACTGACTTGCCCGGCCAAACCCACCAGCCATCGCCTCTGGAACCTTCCAGTGCAGCTGAGTGGTGTTTCATGAATGAGTCTTGAAAAGATCCGCCCAGGACCTGCCAATCTGCCAACCCATGGAGCAGAAGAAACTGATAAATCATTGCTGGCTGCTGAGGTGGGGTTTGCTGCTCAACAATAGATAACTGATAGCAGCCAGTTTTCCTGACTGGAGGTGCAGGCATCAGAAACAACCGTGGGATGAGTCTGGCTTTGCAAGAATGTGCAGAATCCCACGGTAGTGATGTGTCTTTCAAAGGGAGACCAGAGGCCTGCCTGTTCATTCATTCATTTGGACCAGTTTTCCACCCATCCCACTGCTGTAAGCTGAGAATCCTGAGATGGCCCTAGGCCTCAGCCTCCACCCTCAAAAGTGTTCCCTAATTCATGAGGGAAACAGAAAAACCGTCAGCTGTGAGGGTGGGGGAGGATGATTATGATAATGGCTCATAAAATAAACAAAACAAGCTTCGTGCATACCAAGCCCTGGGCGTGCTGCATACGATCGATCTCCTTTACATCTCAAACAGCCCCAGATGGCAGAGCTCGTGATTTCATTCCCACTTTAGAGGTGAGGAAACTGAGGCACAGGGATAAGGAGATGCTCCTTGGGTCAGAAAACTGGTCAATGGTGGATCTCAGAACAGTGGGAAGAGCCCAGAGAAGGGCATGGATATCTTTGTCAGAGGGCAGGGGAAGGTTTTTCTGTTGAGGCACTTTGACCTGGCCTTTGAAGGATGCACAGGAGTCCTCTAGGCAGAGAAGCAGGAGGAAGTCTGAGTCTGCCAGCCAGAGGTGTCACAGTGGAAACGTGGAGTCTGTCTTGTCCCCGGGCAGGGACCCAGGCAAGGAGGAAGATAATAGTCTGAGACAGAACGGGATTGCTGGGCCTGGAGAGCCACACACAGACTGAGAAAAAGTCTCTGTGAATTACAGCCAGGACCCTGGCCCTTGTGAGGGGCAGCCCCATCCTGGGGGAGGCACGCAGGCAGGCGGTGGTCACAGGGGCCCGGGTCCTGTATCCTGTCCAGAAGAGCAGCTTGGAGGGATGCATCTTTGGAGGCCAGGGTCTCTTCTGCATCCACCACGTATTCATTCACCGCTTTGGAATAGGGTTAGTGTACTTTCCCCTCCAAACCCCGACACTCTGAGGAGGAATGTGGGTGCCATCAACTGCTCCCCAGGCTGTAAGCCCCAAACACGACCTTAGTCACACAACTCCCACGGTGCTTACCTGAGGTTGGTGAGGACTCATCAGTCCTCCCAGGGACCTCATGAGGGGGGCTGCTGTCACCCTCTGCTCTGGATGACAGGGCGACTTGCTGAGGTTTTCCTGATGGCACCACTGAGGCACAAAGAAGAGTGAGGCTGTCTCACATAAACTCCATCTAACCCGGCAGCAGATCTGCAGAGGATGTGCTGGAAACTCTGTTGACAGAAGGAGAAACTGAGGCTCCAGGTGACTCCACCCAAGTCCAATTAATCATCATGCATCCTGGCCTGCATCTCCTTTCCTTTCTGTTCTGTTTTCAGATTCAGTCTCAATTCCAATCTGTTATTTTCCTTTCCTTTATTTCCGAGCATGCCTTTCCATTCTTTCTTCCTTTTCCTTCAGTTCCACTTTTCTTTCCCAGTTCAGTTCAGTTTCATTCTATTATTTTTTGTTGCTACCATATTTGTTTTTTGAGGCAGGTCTTGCTAAGTAGTCCAGGCTGGTCTTGAACTCACTATATAATATAGTGCAGACTAGCCTTGAATTTACTGTGACCCTCCTGCCTCAGCCTCCTGAGTGCTGGGATTACAGACATGCACTACCCCACTCAACTGACCCAGGGCACACCATTTACCCCACCTCAACATACTCCCCTGGAATACGAATGGAGGAGGAGGGCAGGGGCTCCCTAAAGGCTGCTGTGGGGATGGAAGGAGTGAGTTGTACAAAGGCATCAGGCAGTGTGGGGCAGGGAAGAGGAACTGTGTCATGTTTATTCTTTATTTTAGGATGATCATGAGAAAAGACTCAAAGAGGAGAGGCAACCTGCCCTGGATGGGGGTCTTCCTGTGCATGCAGGCTCCAGCCAGCTCCAGATCTCTTGGCCAAAGTTCTTGCCCAGGACTTGGGGCCACCTGGCAGGCAGGGACCTGGGACCAGAAGGGAGTGTCAGCTGTGGACAGGCCTGGCCGGACGGGGTCCTGGGAACAGATGGGACATTGTACTTGGACGGGAGCCCCATGGGGTGAGGGATCTGTGCCCAGGTACCTGCTGGGAACTAGGCTAATGCCAGAAGGTGGGGAGCCGGCCTGGTGCCCACAGAGTCCATGGCCATGGTGGACTTCGGCACCTGGCCAACCCCAAGTCTCCCCAGCTTCAGTCAGTCGGGCGCCACCACTGAGATTTTTGCTTCATGAGTAAGCATTGCTATAATTTATTTCACGCTTGTCTTAATTTAAAATTTATTTTTTCATTTAATTTTTCTTTGGATCTAAGCTGTGTTTACATGGTTCAAAAATCAAAAAAGCTTAATTAGCACTTTGGGGAGAGTCTGCCCCACCCGCCCCACCTCATGGCCGTGACTATTATTCCACATCCATAAATGCGGACTTCGTGTATGTGATATCTTTTTCCCAGTTCACGACAACTTGTAGTATGCTGCCCTGAAACACACTTTTTCACTTAATATTATTTTTACACCAACGTTTCTCCGTAAGTGAATTTAAATAAAAGAGAACACTTCCTTTGAATGGAAGGTGACTATGACAATACGTGCATGGAGATGGGGAGTGGCTGCTAATTTCCGGCGGGGTCTTGTTGACTGTAGGGCCCTAAGCTCAGCGTTTTCTCTCTCTTTGTGTTAGAGAAATGCGTGAATGTTAGAAGAAACCTGAACATACCCAGCTGACACTTTTGCAGGGAAGTAACCATAGGACTGAAAAGATTTAGAGAGCAAGTATCCTTCCCTGGAATGGAACTCAGCGTTGGTAATGTGCCATTGCCTCCCCAGCAGCTATCTAAACTCACACTCTGGGGGACATCTCATCTAGTGCAGCCATCTAAGTACTTTCCTTCTGTTAGTGTCCTCTGTCATTTCATTCATCACTGTTTTGTCATTTTCACTGTAGAGGTTTTTCACTTTCTGGGGTAAGCTTATTGCCAGTGTGTGTATGTGTGTGTGTGTGTGTGTGTGTGTGTGTGTGTGGTTGCTTTCATGACTTTGCTCTTCACAAATTTGTTATTAGTGTCTAGAAAAGCTACTGATTTTTATTGTAATTTTGTATTCCACTACATTGCTGAATCCACTCATTAATCCTAACAGTCTCTTAATGGGATCTTTCGATACTTCTGTGTGTAGAATCACCTCTCCTTCAAACAGGAATAATTTTATTTCCTCTTTCCCTATTTGTATCTCGTTTCTTTGCCTTTCACAGTTGCTCTAGGTAAAACTTCTATTACTGCAGTGATAAGGGCAAGTAACAGTGGACCTCTTTTCTCATTCCTGACCTTAGCAGAAGTGAGACAGATGAGAAGTGCCCAATTCTCTGATTTTTCACATATCAGATGGAGTGGTCAGTAGCTGTCTGCCTCTTCTCACTTCTCTTTGGTCCCCCTTGCAGCCCAATGGACCGGAACGGTTTGATTTAGTGTCCTCACTAGCTATCAAACCGCCATTTTCCACTTCCACGTGAGTGCCCCCAGCCGGGCAGTATGGCGCTCCCTGCCCGAGACCAGCCACTTCAGCCAACATAGTCCTCCCCTACCCTTTTTCTTTGGCTTTTTGAGACAGGGCCTCACTATGCTGTTCAGGCTGGCCTTGAGCTCACTTTGTAGCCCAAGCTGGTTTCAAATTTGCAATGATCCTCCTGCCTCAGCCTCCTGAGTGCTGGAATTACAGGTGTGCACCACCATGCCCAGCTCACATAGAATGGCTAGGACCAAGAGGGAAGGGATCTGGGTCCCTTATCTGCATACCCAACATTCACAACAAGTTTTCAGTCTTCACCCTCACTGAAACAGGCCTACAAGCTGCTATAGAAGCAACATTCTCAAGTCACTTCTTAGGTAAAAGTGACCCTGGGAGGTGGTGGCCAGCATCAGTAGAAACCAGCATCCAGTAGAGATGGCCTATGGTGTCCAGCAGAAGCTGGCATCAGATGGTGATGGCCGGCTATAGCAGAGACCAGCTGCTGTCAACCGTGAGCATCCAGCACTAGCTGATGTCATCTGGTGACATCCAGATGCTAGCAGAGCTGCACTTTACCAACGCACAATTTCCATTTGAATTGAGTAAGAGAATGCTAGGCTAATTTGTGACAGAAATACTTTCAGTTTTGTCCCCATTCAATATGATATTTGTGGGTGTTTGCCATAATTTTTTCATTTTGTTGAGGTATAATCCTTCTACAAGTCATCTGTTCAGACATTTTTATAATAAGATAAACTTTTGGAACTGTGGATCTTTTTTGTTATGTTTCCTCTTGTAGAAATTTCTTTTTGAAGTGCTGAGCATAGAACCCAGAGCCTCATAGGTGCTAGGCAAGCATTATCATAGTTACACTCTCAGTTATTAATTTCTTATATATTCTGTATATTATTTTCCTCCTTTTAGTTTGGTTCGTTGTTGTTCTTTTTCTAACTTCTTGTAATGGTTCACTCGCCTTTCTTGTTTTGAATATTAAAAATCTTATATCAATGTTTAATCATTGCATTAGCTTCTGCCAAAAGTTTTGATATAAAGGTAAGCACAGTGGGTCACATCTATAATCCCATCACTTGGGAGGCTGAGGCAGGAGGGTCACCACAAATTTGAGGCCAGCCTGAGCTACATAGTGAGTTCAAGACCTGCATAGTGAGACTGCATAGTGAGACTCTGTCTCAAAGAAAAGTTTTGATATGTAATATTCTCATATGCGCCTTTCAGTTAAACCTTTTTATACATTTCACTGAAATTTCTTTGACTCATTGGTTCTTTGGAACTGTATACCTTAATTTTCAATAAATGAGGATTCCTGATAAAATTAAGGTAGAATTTAAAAAGTTTTCTCCTAAAGTTATTAATTTCCACCTAACTTTATTGCAGTCAGAGACTGAAAATCTGTGATATGTTTTAAAACTTGCTAATCCTAAAATATGAATAATGTTTTTGGTCAATACTCCATGTATGCTTGAAAAAAGGAAATATTTTTTATTTGTGGGTCATTGTTCTGTACATGTTAAGTCAAGACTGTTCAACAATTTGAAAAAAAACCTTATCTATGTTTAGTGCTTTTTTTTTTGCCTTTTTGCTCTATCATTCAGAGATACACAATTTGTAAATATGATTATGAATTTGACTTTTCACCTTGTAGCTCCATTTTTGCTCTATGTATTTTTGAGGCCAGGTTATTAGGTGTATCCAAATGTAAGCTTGCTATATACTCCTGGTAAATTGTACCTTTTAGGAGTATAACGAACGTCACTTTGTATCTCTACTAATACGTTTTTGCTTTGATGTCCACTTTGCCTGATATTAAGATCACCACACACATTGACTTTTGCTTTCATTATCTGTCTGCATACACCATCCTTAAATTTATTCTCTGAGCTCAGTCAAGATTGGGCACGTTCAGGGTGGTATGGCTGAAGATGCTTATTCTTTTTTTTTTTTTTTTTTACATTAGAGGTAACTTTTGCAGACAGCATGTAGTTTTATAGTTAAAGCTTTAAAAATCCAGTCCTACATTTTTTTTCCCAAGTACTGGTGATTAACCCAGAGCCTTTGCACTGAGCTACATCTCCAGCACTTCTTGAAATGTTTTTATTTTGAGACTGGGTTTAAGCTTGGAATTCTTTTGTTTCAGCCTCCTAGAATTCTGGGATTACAGGTGAGGGCCACCGTGCTCAGCTTTTTCTTACAATTGGGGGTTTTCAGCCAATTTGCATTTTTAAAATGTAATTGTTGCTGTATTGGGTTTAAAACTAGCATCTTAGGCGGTGTTTTTGTTGGTCCAATCTGTGCCATTCTCTTATTCTCTTCCATGAGAGAATCGGTGTCCTCCTTGTGGAAGGAATTCCATGTGATTTGGCTTCAGGTTCCCTCAGGTTGTGTCTTAGTCAGAATTTTTCTTTTATCATGTTTATATACATTTGTTTTTTATTATTTCGCTTTCCTCAGTAAACCTTTAAGTTATGTACAGGTTTACCATTCTTTCAGTGGCCATCCGGGAGATTCTTTTTAAAAGGAATCCTTGTCAAAGTCTACTATTAATTGGTTCATTTCGCTTTTGTAAATAGTGCGAGGACTTTGGGGCGTTTGAATTCAGATTCTCCTCCTGACTTTGGTGCTGTTTCTGTTAGTTATTTTAATTTATATATTTTTTTAACTGTAGTTTTATTCAGCTTTCCTTCTGATAGTTTGTGCCTGTTGGCAATTTGTTCCTAAACTGTCTAATTTAGTGTCATAAAGCTGTTGCCAGTACTTTCTTATAGTTCACTTAATTATTTCAGAGTGAGTGGGGATGCCCCCTTTCATTTCTGATGCTGGTCATTCAGCTTTTCTTCCTGGTCAATCTAGATGACTGATTCAGTTGATTTTTTTCAAGCACCAAGTGTTGCTTTCATTGATTTTGCCAGTTGATTTCTGCTCTACCCTTGTATTATCTCCTTTCTTCTTTCTTTGTGTTTGGTATGCTCTTCATTTCTTATTTTGTAAGATGAAAACAGATTGATTTAAGACTTTTAATACAATGTTTAAAACTTTAAATGTTTAAATGAGCTAAGAATTATTTTATCTCTCTCCCATTAATCTCCGTATGGTTTTATAAATTCAGGTGAAAATATTTTCTGATTTTCTTTAGTATTTCTTCTTTGGCTTTCTGGTTTATTTAGAAGTGTGGTATTTTAATTTCCAGACAGGTGTGTGTGTGTGTGTGTGTGTGTGTGTGTGTCTCAGATTTCTCCGTTGTTGATTTTTAATTTAATTTTTTGTGATGAGAAAATATATTTTGTGAGATTTCAATTTTTTTTTTCTTGGAACCAGGGATCAAACTCATGACCTCACGCTTGCCAGGCAGGCACCTGTGCCGCTGAGCTAAATCCCTGGCTTGATTTCAATTTTTAAAATGTAGTGAGACTTGTTTTACAGCCTAACATGGAGTGTGTCCTGAAGAGCGTGCCTTTTCCTACAGTGGAATACATATATATTTGTGAGGTTAAGTGGAGTGTTGGTTTGAAGTATTTTCATGTCTTCTATTGTTAATCTTCTTGCTAGCTTTATTCATGAATGAAAATAAGGGTTTTAACTCCAGTATTATTGTTGAATTGTCATCTCTCCCTTTATTTCTGTCCTCTTTTTTATGTGCATTTTAAGGTTCTACTGTTAGAAGCAAATATGTTTATAATGGTTACCTCTTTCTAATAGATCCGGTCCATCTAGCATCATGAAAATGTTAATAAAGTTTTGTCTCCAACTCTTACTGCTCAATGATCTATTCGTTTTAAGAGAGTTTTTGTTTCATGTATTTTGAGGATCTCATAAACTGCCTATAGATTTATAATTGTTAGTCTTTTTAATGTAGCTGCCCATCTTATCGTTCTGGCATGTCCTTCTTGACCTCTCACAGTATTTCATGACCGAAGGCCCATTTTATCTGTGTGATACTAACATAGCCCTTCTAGTTCTCACAGTTACTGTTTGTACAGAATGTGCCTTTCTCTATCTTTTTCTATTGATTTTTATCTTTGCCTTTAAGATTTATTTACTATTGACAGTTTACAGTTGGATCTCTACTTTTTATCCAGCCTGATGATCTCTGCCTTTAGAGTTAGGTGTTTGAACATTTATTTAATAGTTAAAGTTGCTGGATTTACATTTGCTGTTTTGCTGTTACTTTCTGCCTCCTTTTTGGTTTCTCTCTCTTTTTTTTTCTTGACTGCTTTTCTTTGTATTAAGTAAACATTTTTTAGTGTATCATTTTAAGTTTTCTGGTGATTTTCCGATTTTTTAAACATATTTTCTATGTTGTGACTTGAGGGATTTTAGTGTGCATCTTATTGTCACAACTTCCTTCCGATTAATATTTAATATTGGTAAAATATTAAAACTCAGTCCAGTATACCTATTTCTTTCAACTTCCTTTGTGATTTATTTCCATATATTTTATGCATAGTTTGGATAAAATTTTCCATATATTTTACATTTACATTTAACATTTTGTATATGGTATAAGCTGAACAATGATGTTATGATTGCCTTATGCTTTATTATGTATTTTATAGATGTTAAGAGAGGAAATGAGAAATATATATTATAGTCTTTTATTATATCATGTATTTATCACTTCTGATATTTTTCATTTCTTCCTAGGGACTTTAGTTACTCTTTGGAGTCATTTCCTTTCAGCCTGGAAGGTTATTACAGAACTTCATTTAAGGCAAGCTGGCCAGCAGCGTTTATCTGGGATGTTTTTAGTTCACTTTCATTTTGGTGGATAGTTTTGCAGGGTATAGAAATTCTGGGTGCCAGAATTTTCTTTTTATCATCTGGATGTGGTCTCCCACTGTCTGATCGTCTCCACTGTTTCTGATGAGAAGTTAGGCATTGTCTTACTGGCTTTCCCCTGAACAAAATCTTTTTTCTCTTCCTGTTTTTAAGATTTTAACTTTTTCTTTGCTTTAAGTGTTTTACGATGTATCTCTGTGTGGATCTCTTTGTGCATTTCCAAAAGAGTAGGTTGTTGAGCTTCTTGAATGTATAGTACAAAATTTTGTTACTCAGGAAGTTTTGTCTATTAAATCTTCAAATTCTTTTTTTCCTCATTTCCTCTGCACCTTTTGGAGTTCTCATTGCATATATATTGGTATGCTTTCTTTTTTCTCCCACAGGTCTTTGAGGCTGTCTTCATTTTCCTTTAAACTTCTTTATTCTCAGTTCTTCAGCTTGAATAATTTCTCATTGTATCTTCAAATTTACTGATTCTTTCATCTACCATCTCAAATCTACTGTTGAACTCTTCCAGTGAATTTTCTTTGCATTTCAGCAATTGTACTCTTCAACTCCAGAATTTCATTTCTTGTATATAAAAAAAGTTTATATCTCTTCTGTAATGCTTTGCTGATTCATTGCTATAACATATTCCTTTGGTTGTTTAAGTATGGCTTCATGATTTATCTGAGCATTTTATAAATTTCTTTGAACTATTTCTTTACCAACTCCAGTATCAGAGGCCTTCAGTGTAAAACACTGAGTACTATTTTTCTCTGAGTATTGGTCACATTTTACTGTTTTTTTTAATGCCTCATGATTTTGTTGAAAATTGGGCTTTTTAGATAATATATATTATAGTAGCTATGTTAGTCAGCTTTGAATCATTTTAATAAATAACTTGAGGTAATTACCTCTTAGAAAGAGAAGAGATTTATTTTGGCCCATTGCTGTGGAGGTTCAAGTCCAGAATATGTTGGCCTGGTTTCTTCAGGGCTTGCAGAGGGAGACATGATGATGGAGAAAGTGTGGTAGAGCACAGCCTTTCGCTTCATGGAAGATGAAAGAGAAAGGAGAAGGGCTGGGTCCCACTGTACCATTCACGGGACCTATGGAGACAACTTCCTAGCAGCCATGCCTGTGTCTGACTGACTTAAACGTCCTCCAGTGATTGGACAGAGAGTGTGCTTGGACACTTTTCAAAGTATAGCTTCTGTCTTCTGCTGGTGTGTGTGTGTGTGTGTGTGTGTGTGTGTGTGTGTGTGTGTGTGTTTAGTGGAAGGCATACTAAGCCCAGGATGTTTTCAAGTCTATCTTGGCTTTCACTTTCTGCTGGGGCATTTTATGTCTTCCACAGCTGCACAGAGACTTGAAGTTGGCCAGGGATATGTGAACAACATCAGCCTTCTCCGTTCTCTGTTTCACACATGCAGCCTCCACCCTGAATTGCCTTGCCCGAATCACAACTGCAACTCTGGTTACTAGAGCCATCAGTGATGCCTCTTTCCCATTTCCGAGTTTGGGAAGGTTTTTACTGAGCCCATTCTGGTTTCCCAATGAAGGGTCTTCACCTTCCCAGTTGGAATTCAAACTGCTGATGTTGGTGAGGGTGTGAACAAAGGACAGCTATGTAACCAGTGCTTGGGCTGCATGATAGTTAAGCCACCCTTCTACTACCTGTTGTCTCCTTAGGTCCTAGACCTCGCCTACCACCTATTCCAAAGAATAAAGCTCTCATTTAGCTGCATAAGCAAAAGGGGTGGTGGTCAGGATGGTCAGCATCCAGAAGTTGGTATCTCCTGCATGGCTAGGAAAGGGTGAACTGTTCCAATGTGAAGGTTTTTGGATGCTCTCCACTCCATTCCCACTTTCTGCTGTATCTGGACCTACCAAGACTGGGACTCTTAGGTTTGTGGGGGACTTGATCCTGTCTACCATCTTCTTCATTAGACACTTTGGATTGTACAGTAGTTTATCTGTCCTTTATGTGCATGTATGTGTGAGTGGGTGGGTCTTCCCGGGGACTGAAACCAAGGCTTTCACACTGAGCTACATAATTACCCTTTTTTTTAAAAAATTATTTTGGCTCACCAGTAACCAACTCAGAGGGAAGGCAGAGGCAGGCCCTGCTCTGCATGCATTCCAGCATCCCTCAGGATGCTTCTGCCCCAGGTAACCAGCAAGGGCTGGGAAAAACAGAAGTGGGCCCTGCACCAGAGCACCCAGTGGCCACTACTGGATACCTGTAACCTGCACTGGTCAGGAAAATCAAACAGTCATGCTCCAGAGAAATTGTAGCCAACATGGAAAGTGCCCGAAACCCCATTATCTGCTTGTTTGGAAGAACCCAGGAAAATGTCCAGACAAAGAAACAAAAGGCAGTCCCTGGACTCCAACCCAAGCAGAGCCAGTCCAGGAGATGAAAACATGGAAGATATTGGGAGTTGCACACCTGAAGTTTCTGCAGTGATGGCAACTGAAGTAAAGAGACAACTCCATGAGGTTATAAAAGAAATTAGAACAGAAATACAATCTCAGGTAAAAGAAGAAATGAAAAACATAATAAAAAAAATTGCTAAGCTTCTCTAAAGAAGACATAGATGAAAAAATAAAGGAGCAAAGGAAAATGAGGGAAACCATGAATGAACAATATAAGAGAGATTTAGAATGCATGAAACAGATTCAAAGAGATATCCAGGAAATTAAAAACTCCATCGAAAGTTGGCAAAATTGCTTGAAAGAAACTGAAGATAGACTTTCAGACCTTGAAGATAGGTGTGCAGCTTGTGATCAGGAAAGGAATGACCTCTTAAAAATAATGAGGAACCAGGAAACAACAATTGAACGACTGCAAGATGATGCGGAGTGAAATAATTTAAGAGGGCTAGGTATCAATGAAGAAACAGGGGTCAGCACAAAAGATTAAAATTCTATTTACAGAAGCACTAGCAGAAAACTTCCCAAACATGGGAGAAAGATGTGCTATTCAGATAAGTGAGGCATATAGAACTCCAGTTAGCCATAACCAAAGTAAATCTATACTCAGACATATAATAATCTAGATTCCAGAAATTCAACAGAAGAACGGAATATTAAAAGCTGTTCAAGAAAAGAAACAGATCACCTATAAAGGAAAACCCATCAGAATCATGGCAGACTTCTCAACACAAACCATCAAGTCAAGAAGAGCTTGGAGTAAAATATTTCATGTCCTGAAAGAAAACAACTTCCAATCCAGGTTGATGTATCCTGCAAAACTATCTTTCAAAATTAATGGAGAAACAAGATACTTTCATGACCAAGAACAACTGAAGGAATCCATGACTGCCAAACCAACCCTACAGAGAATATTGAAGGATATTTTAGAAAGAGATAAAAAAGACCATGGTTCCAGGAACAGCAGCAGAGGGGGGATAACCAAGTAGGACAGACAATAGAATGGAAAGGAAGAGTATACAACCAATGGCAGGAAAATAGCATGGCAGAGATGAGCCAGTGCATGTTGGCCATAATCATTAATGTAGATGGCTTCAATTCACTGATAAAAAAAAACACGGGCAGAGTGAATCAGGAGACAAGATCCATCAACGTGCTTTATCCAACAAACACATTTAACTCAAAAGCGAATTCATAGATTAAAGTCAAAGGAAAGAAAACAATGCTCTATGTGATAGGGAACCAGAAAAAGCAGTAGGGGTAGCTTGTCCATCACCTGCAGAATGGAAAGGAAATATATGGCATTTCTATACAATGGAAAGCTACTCAGCTATAAAGAAAGATAACCTTGAGACTCTTGTAGATAAATGGATAAGTGAGAGCATGCTCATGGGAGAAAGGGTTCAGAGTCACATGGGTGAACACTGTGTTTTCTCCCTAGTATAAGAAACGGGGGAAATTAGTGGGATCCAAAATACAAAATAGAGATTGTGAAGGTGAAAGGGGAGGAGATGTCTCCAGGGGGAAGGCAAGGGTCATTGTTAATCTATAATTCTGTTTTGAAGCCCTGTATTGTTCTCATGGTTCTGTTTAGCTTGGTTTTATTGTTTAGATGTGTTTGATTTTATTATATTTGATGGCATGGACAGCTATTTCAAAGATAACAAAACAGATTATAGCAGCCATTATTGATTTCCTATCTTGTTCCAAAGCTTTTATTGCTTTGTTTTCTTTTGATTGATTTTATTCTATTTTGCTTTGTCTGATTTTGTGATGTGTGATGGTCTAAGCAGTTACTTTGAAGATAAGATGCATCATAGTAGCCTCTGTTGTATTCTTTCAGTGTTATTTGAAGTCATGTATTGCTTTCATTGTTTTCTTTTGGTTGTTTTTATTCTATTCTGTTTTATTTGATTGTATGATACCTGAGGGTATGGACAGTTATTTTGAAGATAACAAGAGGCATTATAGTAGCCATTATTGATTTCCTCTCATCTTGTTTTGAAGTCTTGTATTATGTCCATTGTTTTGTTTTGATTGTCTATTCTATTTTGTTTTGTTTGTTTTTATTATGTTTGATGATATAAACAGCCACTTTGAAGATAACAAGATGCATTACGGTAGCCACTGTGGTATTTCAACTGCCTTGTTTGGATGTCCTGTATTGCTTTCATTGTTTTGTTTTCATTGGTTTTATTCTATTCTGTTGTGTTTGATTTTATTATTCCTGATGGTATGGGAAGTTATTTTGAAGATAGCAAGGCACAACATGGTAACCATTGTTGTTTTATTTTTATTTTGTTTTGAAGTCTTGTATCACATTCTTTGTTTTGTTTTGATTGAGCATTCTGTTTTATTTTGTATTTGTTTTATTCTCTTCAAAATAAAAAACATATTTTGAGATAGGGTCTCACTATGTTGGTAAATTGCCCAGACTGGGTTCAAACTTATGATCTTCCTGCCTCAACTTCCCATTTAAATTTACTTTTACATGCTTTTCATCTCTTCCAAAAGTTGTTGTGGTCCTTAGCCTGTTCTCTTTGTGGTGGAGATTAGAGATACGCACTGGGATCTTTTGAATCTTTTCCATGTTGAATGACCCTAACTACTTTGTTCTTTGCAAGTTGATTTCATCTTCAGCTCCCACATACTGCTGACAATTATCTCTGCATCCATT
>RJWT010034371.1:0-13692 GCA_004365215.1 Cuniculus paca
GGTTATGAGCAGAATATATTTATTGAGAGAAAGAAAGCTTTTGTCTGAGAGACAGACAGAAGGGGTCCCGAATGGGTTGCCAAAGACTGGCTTTTTTAGGGACTTTTACAGGGTAAAATCACAAGGTGAGATGGGTCCAAGATGGGGAAAACCTGGGAACTCACAAGGCAGACAGGCATCAGGTGGGACAGAACTATGGTCAAACATTAAGTTTAACTGTTCAGGTAAAATTGAGCAAATCAGGGACAAATGGGGAAGTGAGTCACATAGCAGGCAAGCATTCTTAGAGAGCAGTGACTCTTCCTGTAGGGGTTTGGGATGGTGGCTCTTGGCTTGTCAAGGTGACCCATACTTATTTAGAATATTGATACTTGGGAGTGGTTGCATATATTTTGCCTTTTTTCTTAAGATCCGGCCCACAGAAGAGGTGTCTGTCTCCTCCAAGGTCATAAGACATCTGGTCTGCACTGGCTCCTTTGAGGGCCTAACCCTGTCTGACTGCCTATAATATTTCTATCTAACTCAACTGCCTATAATACTTCCATACTCCACTAGAAATTGCATATAGAACTTCAGTGACTGTCTCTCCATATAAGCATTAGATACTAAACAGGACTATAAAACAAGGATGCTCTGTAGCCATCAATAATGTGCTTACTTTTATGGTTATCACATTTATTACCCTTTTCGCATTCTTTCAGTTCTGATAACCTATTGCTGATTTCATAATTTTTGCAGCTAACACTCTGCTGTTTTCTTTTATATGTAATTGTCAAATTAACTTGTTTTATCTCTTTTCTCACATCTGTTTGGAGGTTTTGTTCTAGAGATTTTCCTTAAAAAGCGTTTCTCTGAGAAGACTAAGGAATGACAAGTACCCATTCATTATGAGACACATAAAAGACATCTTGCAAATTGTCTTTCAATCTCTCTGTGACAAAAATTGGTGAAAGTTTTGATCAGTTTATTAATCACTGATCAATTATATTTAGAATATAGAAGCCTAGAGTCAAGTATATTTTTAAGGATAATGCATACTTCAAATATTTTGGAAAATGCGTACTTTTTCATAGAACTTTTCTGCAATTTATGCAGTATTTCTCTGACTTCATTTTTTGGAAAAATTTCCATTTAGAAAGTTTAGCACTTATTATTTGGCCAGTATTTAATGCTGACCAATCCTTGAACTTTTGATGAGTATGACTAATGTTGCTAGTTCCTATATTAAAAGGTTTTTTTTTTTTTAAAAATGACATTTATATTCTTTAAATAGTACTATTAATTCAACTGGGTCATTCATCAAGCTATGCATTAAGTTTCACATACCCAAGATTAACATGCTGTACTTGTTTTCTAAGTGTAGATTCTTCTGTCTTCAAGATTAGCTGATGTTTGCAAAAGAAAATCCTGTTCCTGAATATGTGTATCATAAAGAATTGCTAACTCAAAATCTAAAAGATAAAGGCAAAAATAATAGCTATCACTGTTTTGTTATCCAGATGAAGTCCCTAACAATACTGAGTTTGTAATGGTTGACTGATTGAGTTAACTTGAGCAATTCTGAAGCTTAATTAAATTGGTTCAGCAATTCTACACACTAGGATATAGAGGACCCGCCCTAGGGCAGTTCATCACCTGGATCGTATAAAGCGGAAATGAGAATGGACAGATCTACTTCTGTTCTTCAGAGCAGCTCCAGTCTTCACCTTCAGCTTGGATGTCATCTTCCGGCTTCCAGTGCAAACGCTTCTGCTTCTGCCTTGAATCCTTCAACCTCCTGGTGTAGACTCTTCAGCCTTCTGTCACAGTCCATCAGCCTCCTACAGACTTGTATGGACACTACAGTGAGCTCCAGATGTTGGACTGAAACCTTCAGTATCTAGTGTGCAGACAGTCTCTGCATGCTTCCTCATTCAACTCTGTGATTGACTATCATAAACCAATCTTATAATTTATTATACACTTGTGTATTTTGTGTTATATGTGTTTCTCAAGTAAAACACTGAATGATACAAGTTTAAGCGTCTTTTCTTCTGACAGTTTGTCCCCATTTCCTAAAAAGGGCCCTTTTTCCATAGTCTCAAGATCCTTTTAGTTTTCACATCATAATTTCATGGTCTGGTCTACTCCTTCCTACATTTTCTGTTACTTGTCTTTTCCTTACTGTACATATTTTAAATTTCTTATAGGTGGAGTCCTTATCCACTTGGCATTTCCAGCAAGTAGTTTAATGCATATTCTCAATGAACCCTCAATTAAGGGTAAATATTTAAATGTAAATATCTTGTTTCAAGCATGATCAAAAATAAAAACAAATGTGTGATTGGATTTTTACAATTATTTGATGAGCCTTTGTTTACTAAAAATCATCTATTATGGAAAAAAATAAGTATAAACACGTGAGAAATAAGTAGACTACATACAGAAAATGCAGATTACATAGATAACATTAAGACATCTAAGCAGTGTTTATATAAAGCACAGAATATGGTATCTAATCATTTGCTTTCTCTATGGCCCATGAAAAAAACAATCCTATGAGCAATATGAGAGAGAATATGGCTAAGAGTTCAGTGATCTCAATCAGTAATTCAAACTAAATAATCTAAATGGATAAGGTTTTATGAATTTTACATAGAGTTGAAAAATATCATTTCAATAAATTAGTTGCATTTTTGCTAGATGAATATAAAACCAAGTTATGTTTTATTATTCCAGAAATAAAGAAATAGAGTTTATATTAGAAGTATTTATTTCAAGTGGTGACCTTTATAAAACTGAAGAACTAAGCTCTTCTCACACAGGAAAAAGCAGAGAACATTTATCAATGAACACAATTTTCTTGTGTTCAGACCACAAGGGAGAGCAGAATCCCAAATATCTACTTACTGTTACTCAAATGTGGAGGGAGGAGTTTGTAATTACAATGAATACACTAAGACTACACCTTTAAAGGTATAGTCTTTACTGATGACCATAGGGCTCTTTCTGAAGTAAATTTCAGGAGGTACAGTCTAATTAGAGTTTACACAAAATTGCCTCAGGAGACTATAGAATTTTCCAAGGTATTTAGTTATATGTTTGGTTAGCCTAGGGTAATATTTTACTACTAAGGTACTTTTAACACTTTTATTAACTTATTTATTCACTTACTTTACAAGCATTTAAGTATTATGATAACGTGTGAATAAAATGTGATCAATATATGTGGAAGCCCCTTGCTACTTTTTGGTGTCCTATAATAAATATTTAGTGTAAAGAAAACATAATGAGGCCTTTACAATTCTGCTTTTACTTTATTTATTTATTTATTTATATTTGGTACTGGGGATTGAACTCACAACCTGTGCTTGCCAGGCAGGTGCTGAGCCACTGGTCTATATCCTCAGCCTGGATTCTGCTTATTTAATTAAACATACATTTTAATTTTTATTTTAAATGTTTAACATTTTCCTGATTCTAATAACTATGTTCACAGTAAAACAAAACAACTAACTTTTAGTAAGGTCATGATTATTAAAATTTATATAAAATTATTTAATGGGAAGAATATAAAATTTGTATTGAAATACTACACAAATGGTTTTGCAAACCTTAAGTGAGGTAAATATGTTGAACACCTGATTGATACTGTCAAGATACAGTAATGTCATTAAAGCACAAAAATGAAAAATTGGTGTTTTTGATATTTTCTACTTTTGGAAGTTTTACAACCATAATTTCTTAGACACATAGGAGATTTGGGAAGGAAATAAGGGGAAACAATTGGATGAAGATAATATGTAAAATCTTACTTGCAATACTAATTCCTTAGCAATTTTAATTACTTATAGTTAATTGGAAAGTATCTCTTTTTAAATGTAGAAGTGATGGATTTTTATATCATATTTTTATGATCATTCACAAGTCAAAAAGGAAAAGTAATATATATTCTATAATAGGAACACTTTTAAAAAGTCATCTTTAGACACTATATTTTGAAAAGCCAATAAGAAATTAAGTTTCAGATATGAATACAGTGAATAAAGGTGATTATTAGGAACATTTAAGAAAAAATAAGTGATTTTTCAAAAACCAGTGAGTTCAAAGCACTTGAAAACTTGATTGGTCTAGTGGTCTGAATGAACTCCTTGATCATTTCTACAGACCTAATTATAGACAGTTTCTAAAAAATATGCAGATGGAGACAAAGAACATCTATTCCAATTTTCTGTAGGGTTTTATCATGAATGAGTGTTGGACCTCATCAAAGTTTTTTCTACATCTACTGAGATTATCATGTGATTCTTGTCTTTGGCTCTGTTGATATGGTGTACTACGTTTCTCAATTTGCATATGTTGAAGCATCCCTGCAATTCTCGGATGAATTCCACTTGGTTATAGTGTATAATTTTGATGACTTGTTGCATTCTGTTTGCCAGTATTTTATTGAGGATTTTTGCATCTATGTTCATTAGGGAGATTGGCCTGTAGTTCTCTTTTTTGGTTGGGTCTTTCTCTGCTTTGGTTATTAGGGTAATACTTGCTTCCAGGAATAAGTTAGGGAAAATTGCTTTCCTTTGAATTTCATTGAAGGGTTTGAGGAGTAATGGCACTAAGTCTTCCCTAAATTTCTTATAGAATTCACTAGTGAATCCATCAGGACCTGGGCTTTTCTTTGTTGTTAAGGTTCTAAAACTATATTTTCAATTTCATTAACTGAAATTGGGTTATTTGGGTTTTTGTTGCTCTTGTAGCTGTTGCTTGTATATCTCTTGCTTTTTTGTTTTTCTTTTCTGTATTTTTTTCCCTTTAAAATAAAATTTTAAAAAATTCAAAAAATAAAATATGGAAAATGTCATATATAACCAAGTAATACAGGGTAAATTTATAATAACTAGCTTTAAGAGATCTTTGCTTAAGATAAAATTGAGAAGAAACTGATAGAATGTCCTTGAAATTTCATTCAGTCTGCTGCTCTGTAAGGTTTATTTATAATTGTTTTAAACTCTTCCTGAAAGAAATAAGATGCTAAATAGAGTTCAGTATATACTTCGAAATTCAAATACAATTTCAAATGTGACTAGCATGAGATTTATTTTTGCAATCAGAATTTAGGTTACAAAGAGAAAAATATATTAGGATTCAGTATAAGTAAATGTACTTTATTGTAAATGAAATGATGTAGAATTATTTTGTAAAGTACAAGAATGTATTTAGGATTTCATTAAATAATATAGTCTGAGTTAATTCATTATGATGTATCTTACCATCCACATATATTTCAATAAATAACATCCTTTTCCTGGACTCAGTTAAGGGGTATTAATGAAAGAGCCTTCATTGCACTACGTAAGGTGAGTGATTCTACTGTTATTCAGGTACCAGAGACAGAAATCGGAGACTTCTGTGCTGTGCTGTGTTGTCCAAGTCCTAGTAAGACTCCATGTCCCGGTATTTCAGTGATAGAGTTTTCCAGTGATCCAGCCCATACTTCAAAAGTAGTTAGATTTTGCCTTGTGTCTTTGACAGAACTCCTGTGACAAGAGTCCTTCTCAGTAATAGCCTTTTGATGGTTTGGGAGCAGGACATTTTTTGGTACATTCTCTAGGAATACAGGGATTTCCTTTTCTCTTTTAATTTTTTTTCTTTATCAAAAGCTACACATATTTTGTTGTTTTGCTGGAGCTACTGGATTTGTGACTTCCTCCAAATGGCTAAGGAATTCATTGTACAGAGAATAAAGGTTAGCAATAGGGCTTCCTGTCTTTTCTGGTTTGCAAACCCCTCCTTTCACATCAGATTTATGCCTGAGTTATTGCTGTTACTATTATTATTTTATTTTTATTATTGTTTTGTTTTTCATTTGAAAGTCCCAAAACTAAGATTCCTAGAGAAGTTCTTTGAAGATTGGGTAATTCTTGTTGTGATATTCCATCCCATTGGGTTTGCTTTCTCATAGAAGCCCAACTTCTCATCTAGACATTTACTAGAGCTGGTTTTGGATGTAATTTTTCCTTTCTTATTTACTTTTGTCTTTGTTTTCAGTTGACACTAATTATTATGCACATAATGGTGTATAGTGTGATACACATTGTACATACATGTGCAATGTGTAATGAGCAAAGCAGAATTTGGTAATCTATACTTTAACAGTGATCATTTCTTTGTGTTGGGAAGTTTCAAACTCTTGTTTTCTAGATTTTTATAAATATAGAGTAAATTGAGAACTATGTTTACCCTATTAGGCTGTAGAATACTACAATTTATACCTTCTGGCTAACTATATTGATAAAAGTTATCCAATTTTTTCTCTCTTCCCTTTCCCTTGCTAACCTCTAGTGGCCACCATTTTACTTGTTTGAAATCAACTGTTTCAGTTTCCACATACTGTGAGAACAGGTGGTGTTTGTCTTTTTGTGCCTTGTTTATTTAACGTGATAACCTCCAGTTCTATTTATGTTGCCACACAGGGCAGGGTTTTATTATGTTGTTATTACTGAATATTATTGTATTGTGTATATTTCATCCTTACTGGGACAAGTTAATCCTAGTGGAGTTTTGCTTTGCATTTTCTTGATGATAAGAGATGATACCTCTTTTCATATATTTGGTTTCCATTTGTATATCTTTCTGAGAAATGTCTCTTCATGTTTTTGTCCATTTTTAAACTGGATTATCTTTTGTTATTGTTGACAGAAGGATGAAGTCCTAACACAGATGGAAATCATGAGTCTCGTAGAGAGTCATAATTAGCATGCGGCCTGAAGGGAATGAAAGTGGCATCAAATGTTTAAGGAAGACTTGCTGCTCCCATCCATTTCCTAGTTCTAGGCTGCACAGCCCTGTTTTTAATTCTTTTATTATTGGTTTGGTCACAGTTAAGTTTATTGACTTTCTTATGACACTTTAATTTATTGAAATATGTTTCATAAACAGCACAGAAGAATCTATATATGCAGTGTCTTTGGATTTTCCTTCTTTGCAAGGATCACTGCTAAAGTTAGTTTTATTTTTAAACCTCAATATGTGATGTCATTGAGCTAATTACTAAAATCAAGAAATCATAACAAAAAAAAGGCTGCCATGTTTTGTTTGCTTACTACTTTAAAATAAGCAGTGGTTGCTTTACTTCTTTTTATAATTTTAGTATCATTTCTAATAAATGATTGAGACAAATTTTCTTAAAATCAGACTCAGCAATACATAAATTATGTATGACTTTTTATGTGACTCTCTTAATGCCATTCTTTAGGGATAACGTTAAATAGCTATTTAGCAGCATGCATCCATTGATTTACTGGATTTCTCACCCAGCACACATCAGCCGTCTGGCTCTTGGGAGAGAACTACATGAACTTGGTTCGGTTTGCTGTATTTTTCTCAAGGTAAAGGATGTGGATGATGAACACTTAAAGTAGTGTTAGTAACTAAGAATGAGAGAAAGAAGAAGGGTGAAAAGAATCTATGTTCCAGTGATTAGAAACTTCCAAACAACTGAATAGTTTCTGGGAAATTATGCCAGCTTCGGTTATAGGTAATGTGACTATCCTTGCACACATTACAAAGTGAAAGAAGGTAGAATCTTGAAATCCAAAGGTTCACAGTAAACCTAAAATTGATCATTAGCTTCTGACTGTTCTAGATCTCATCCATGTGTCCCTTCAATACCAATGACAAACTAGACTTTTGTGTGATTTATGTGTGTGTGTGATATTTGTGTGTATGTATATGCTCACTTCTCAAAATAAGAAAAAATAATAGCACATTATGAATTTTAAAGTACACACTTTCTGTTTTCTTTTCTTTTTTTACTTGGATGTTAATTTCTTATACATAGTCTGTGTACCCTGGTGGATAGGAGCAGAAGCTCATCTGCATCCCAGATTTAGAGGTCAAGTTTCTTGCTTATTACCCAGAAGAACACAGGCTTAATATTACTTAATCTTTCTGGGTCCTGATTGCAGGTAAATAAAGAAAACAACATACAATTTACTGAGTTGTTGACATTTAATTAGGTATGTAAAGCAGCTGGAACTCTCCTTGACATATTATAGGTGATGTTCTATCAGTTGACACAAGTACTGTGTGCTGGTTTCCTTGACAACCTCATTTGTGTTGGTTAGCCTTCCCTTATCCTTAACCAGGTCCATGCCTGCTATGAAAGGGTAGTGGTGGTCATATGGCTTTGCTACAGTGTTCATTCAGGTTCTGCTGTCTGTGGTCTATCTTGGAACCTGAGCTTTGCTTATCATCACTAACAAGAAACACAGATACATTAATTATCTATCTGAGTATTAGAACCAGTATGTTCCACTGACAATGCTGATTAACAGAATTGGTAGATGTCTTGGTTACTTTTTTCTCACTACTGAGGCAAAATACTCGACACCCAAAATTAGGGAAGGGAAGGTTTATTTCTTACAGTTTTTGGAGATTTCAGTCCATACTTAGGGTTCCAAGGCAGGGTGGTGTGTGTGGCTGAGGGGCAGCCTGGCTGCAAGCAGCAAGAGCAAACAGGGCAAAAAATGGGGAAACATGCCTCCTTCCTGACCTTACATTGCATGCCGGCTCCATCCCTGGGCAGGTACAGCACTCACAGTGCTAATCCCAGCACTAGACAACACACTAATTACAAATGCTAGATTCAGCCACCTCCAAGACTGCATGAGACTTGGGGGGCCATCTAGATACAAATCATAACAGTAGACCATTTAATTCTCTAAAGAGGAATTAAAGTGCTGCCCTATCCTCCTTCTTCAAGGACTGCTTATGTCCTTGGAACTACCCACAACACTTTCTTTGCCCATACAACATTTGACCAGGTTCTACTTCTCACTCCAATTTTTAAAATACAAACTTTGTATTTTTAATATTATGGCAAAAATCTCAAAGAGTTTTCATACATCCCATGCTCATTATTCCCTGTTATTAATAATTTACATTAAGATGACATGTTTGTTATAAGTCATGAACTTATGGATGAATCTTTGTTAAGTGACACACACATTTTGTTCATATTTCTTTAGTTTTTTATGTAATGCACTTTATTGTTCCTATACAGGAAGCATCATTACATTTATTCTTCATATCTTCTTTATTTCCATTTGGCATTGACTATTTCTCAGCTTTTCTTATTTTTGAGATGAACTTGAACATTTTGAGTACTGATCAGGTATTTTGCCTAAATTTATTAAGATTTTTGTATTTTTTTCATGGTAATGCTAGCTATGAACATTACAAAGAGAGACACAGGGTAAATTTCCATTCTAATTATATGTTATCAAAGATAAGACCACACATGTTACTTATTACAGTTTATGGTTAGTCATTCTGCACTGAAGATTTGTCTCCAATCTGTATTTATTTGCTTATTCTTACTATCATTTATTTATATGAGTTGGATTCACATGTTTTTATTCTATAATTTGGGTTGTAATTCAACAGTGTCACTTATTTCATTGCTAAAATTGTTCTAGCACTGACTTCTGACAAAGGAACACAACTGGCTCTTGTGTCCCTTAGCTAGAGCCCATTATGGAGTCTTTGTTTTGTCATTTGAATATTTCTCTACTTTCTGACAGTAGTGGAAGTTTTAGGATTATCTTTTATGCTCTAGTTCTTTAGTCAGTCATTTATCCAAGAATCTGAGATTTTCCTATTAGAAAATACTATTAGAAGGCAAGGTTTGGGCTGGGGATGCATGTCTGGGGTAGACCAAAGGCATAGCACATGTGAAGCCCTCAGTTTCACACCAAGCAACAAACACACACACACAAAAATAACAAAATTTCTTTTAAAAGAAAATAATCAAGATCTGGGCACTGTGCGTACATTTTGTCCCTTGTCAGTATTACAATATACTTTATTGTATATAAATTTATTAGTTATTTATGTTCATAAACGATATATGTAAAAATAAATAATTTAAATCATTATATTGAAATTTTTGTGTCAAGTCAAAAATTGCTTTAAAAACCCCAAAGATTTAGAAAATTGTACTATTACAATTTCAGCTATATAAATATATAAATAATATAATAATATTAACATTCTAAACTATTCAATGAGAATGATTCTTTTAAAATATAAAATGAAATATTAATAAGCATTTATTTTTTGTTTTCAATTTTTACATTTCCATTTCATGTATATCTCATAATGTGTTAAGCACATTTTCTAATCATTCCAATGCTTGATTTATGAATGCATATTCAGATATTAAGCATTTATGCTAATTACTGATCATTAACATTGACGGTAAATAATTCTTGTTGTCACTATTATGTCTCCCCTCTTTCTTGGGACCACAGCTATCACTGTTACTTCAGCTATAGGCTAAAGAGAAATGCCTGAAACTAAATGAGTCTGAAAATCAGCTGAGATTGTTATAAAAAGTGCAAATTCATGTGTAACATAGCATGCATGTGTTTTTACTGCTATATAACAAGACAACACAAACTTTCTGGCTTAAAAGTATACCTATCTATCATCTCATAGTTTCCATGGGTCAAGGTCATGGGAACAAATTATCTGAACTCTATGCTTCACATCTCAGCAGTATAAAATCAAAGGTATGCCAAGAAGTACAATTTCATACAAACTTTATCAGCCTGTTTAAAATTCATTTGTGGGGCAACCCACTCAGGACCCCTTCTGTCTCTCTCTCAGACAGAAGCTTTCTTTCTCTCAATAAATACATTCTGCCCATAACCTCCGTTTTTCCTAAAATTCATTCTTCAATTTAAGAGAACATGAACTCATATGAAACATCTAATAGGTTGGGAGTTTTGTTCCCCTATATCATGTGGAGGTCTTCCACTGAGATCATTGGACGGAGACACGGGTAACTCAATGCCAAGGCCCTTTACTCCTTTGGAATGCATTCTTAAACACTGGAAGATGTTCAGCCCTTCCAGGTTAAAAAAGAGCTGTTTGATATTTCTCTTCAAGTGTGTGTGGTCTACGTACCCCCTAGAGCCAAAAGGGAATATGGAGGGAAGTATTAATTATGTTCTTTTACAACTAAAATCATGCTGTAAGAAAGAGGAAAAATGGTTAAAATTGCTTTATGTTCAACCTTCTTTACATTAAGAGATAATTCTTATTCATGCTTGTCTTCATTGCTTTTTTCCATTGCTGAGACAAACACCTGACACCCAAAATTAGGGAAGAAAAGGTTTATTTAGCTTATTATTACAGGAGATTTCAGTCCATAATCAGCTGGCTCCAAGGCAGGGTGGCATGGCACTGGGGCAACACTTCAAGGCAGCAGCCCGAGCAAAAGGGAGCAAAAATGCACGCCTCTACCCTCAAATTGTACAAAAGCCACGCCCCCAAACTTTCAGGGTGGGTGTAACACTCACAAAATGTCCTGGCCCTCCTTTGCACAGGATGAGGATATGTACAAAGTAAAAACCCTGGCTCCCTGCTGAGTCTCTCGGTTAAACTTCTGACCTTCTCAAGTTGACACCATGTATTAACCATAAGAATGCTGGAGGCATAATTATAATGCTATGAGACTATCTCCATATATAGGTCTCTTTCTCCTAATGACTTAAAATAAATTAAACTAGAGCTAGGCAAATTTTCAGATGATTCTGATGAATACATTGATGTCTTTAGAGGACTTACTCAGACTTATGAGCTACGCTGGAAAGCTGTAATGTTACTCTTAAATCAAACATTGACTTCTAGTGAGAGACAGGCAGCATTACAAGCAGCTATTGCCTTTGGAGATGACTATCATATTGTTAATTTTAAAAGGGCTGAAGATAGATAGCCAGAGGAACCACTAGTTCCCAGTGATGCACAAGCAGTTCCCACCCAACACAAGTGGCCTGACAACAATACAGGAGATTTGAACAGAATACATTTTCAAGTGTGTATTCTCCAAGGTCTAAGCAGACAAAAACCAAGCCTTCTAGATCAGTCATTGCCCATACTCCCTCATGGCAGTTCAGGTGACTTCTTCACAGGGGGATTGTGACAGGCAGCTGAGTTAGATAGAAATATTATAGGCAGTCAGACAGGGTTAGGCCCTCAAAGGAGCCAGTGCAGAAGACCAGATATCTTGTGACCTTGGAGGACAGAGACACCTCTGCTGTGGGCCAGATCTCAAGACAAAAGGCAAAATAATGCAACCACACCCAAGTAATGATATTCTAAATAGGTATGGATCACCTTGACAAGCCGGAAGCCACCATCCCAACCCTCTACTGGAAGAGTCACTGCTCCTTGCTACCTGACTTGCTTCCCCATTTGTCCCTGATTAGGTCAATTTTACCCAAACAATTAATCTTTTTGGTTGACCATAGCTCTTTCCCACCTGATGCCTGTCTGCCTTGGGAGTCCCCAGGTTTTCCGCATGTTGGACCTGTCTCACCTAATGGTTTTACTCTATAAAAGTTCCTTGAAAAGCCAGAGTCTTTGGCAACCCACTTGGGACCCCTTCTGTCTCTGTCTCAGACAGAAGCTTTCTCTCAATAAATATATTCTGCTCTTAAAAAAAATAAAATAAAATTCATTTTTGTTGGCAAAATTCATTCCTTTGTTATAGAATCAAAAGTGGTAGTCTCTACGGACTTCCTAACATTCTTAATATGTGATTATCTTCATAGGGGTTTCTTTTTTCCAAGCAAATGATAATTAATCTCTGACATTTCAGGTCTCTGATTTCATTTTTTTCTAAATTGTAGATCCTGTTTTAATGGATTCTCTTGATTAAGCCACACAAAGCCAGTGTGATCTCCCCTTGGAATCCATGAGAGCCAACTTATAAGAGATTTTAGTGTATTTTTCAAGTCTTTCCACTTTTTTTTCAAATAGCATAAGTTATTGGAATGAATTCCATTCTGTTCTTGAGTCTTACAATCACAGAGAGAAATTTACATAGACTGTGTGCCCTAAGGTAAGGGAATCTTGGGAAGCATCTTGGAATTTGACTTAATGCAGTATGTCTGAGAAAGAGCTTGATTTTCCAGCTCAAAAATTTCCTTGGCTGTGCTACTGCTACTAGCCCTAAGGGACACTGTGCGGCAATATGGGAGGGCACATGGAAGAACTCTATTGCAGATGGTCCCCTCCCTGCCATCTCCTGCTCAGGTGACCTTTGAGCATTTTCTAGACTGGACTTGACCAGTTTCTAGACTGGACTTCAGCAATTTTTAAGCACATGGAACTTAATTCTTGAATGAATCCTGGTGGGATAAAGACTTATTCACAGAGATATTTAAATAAAATAGCAGAAAAGATCCTAATATTGCTAATCCATCTGGGGATTTTCATATAGAGTCTTTATTTTACCATAGTTGAAAGATTTCAGAGCCAGAGATAGATTAAAAAACAAAAGCAAACAAACAAAAACAATGTAAATACCTGAGCTGCCGATACTGTTATTGTTTAAAAAGACGTGTTATCAATATAGTAGGCAGCAATATTAGCAATAATATTTTAGCAATGGAATAAAGATTTTCTCTAAAAAAGAAACACACTGTGTATTTTATATATCAAATTATTTCAGGAAACATTGATTCCAAAAGAAGCACAACATAGTCAAGAACACAGATGCTACACACATATCCCTGGACTTACTAATGGACACTAGGGTATATTTTAATGTTCTTAAAAGACTTAATTTCCCCAAAATATAGATGATAGTGATACCTATCTCATGAAGTAACTGTCAAGATTAATGAAACACAAAATACTCAT
>RJWT010034372.1:0-13693 GCA_004365215.1 Cuniculus paca
ACCACTGATCAAAATTACAGCAACTGGGGTGTGAGTCAGAGTGTAGTCCATTCTTTTTCAACTAGTGCTCTTGGCCTTTAGGGCCAGATGAGAATGGCCCATGCATGCCAGGCCATGAGGATGGCTGGTCTCCCTGTGCAAGTGCCATTGGCTGCAGCTCACACAGAGACAGCAAGTGCAGAGTCTCTGGAGAGACACTGGCCTTCGGGTCCCACAAATCTCCTTGGATCTGTAATGGAGTAGGATGGATTTGAATTATGAGCTGCCTGAGGAGTATGTGCTGTTTTTATCTTTCCTGGACTCATCCTTCTCAAATTTGAATTTTACTGCCACATGCTCTTTTGACCTCTTGAACTTTAATTTCACTGCACTTGAATGCAGGTGATTATTTGAAGTGCAGCACATGCCCCTTTTCTGTGTCAAATGAGCCATAAGCGTTCACTATTATGTAATTTCCCAAACCTTGTTAATGTCTAGAAAATGCAAATTTTCCCATATAAAGGGTGGCATCGTAAAAGAAAAAGGGGGATTCTGGTAAATTATTTTATTGTAATCTCTGTGATGCTTATCTGATTAGCTCTTATTTTAGTAGGAAATTAAAATTTCCTCTCTAACACAGCTGACATATCATTTTGATGCTGAATTCATTTTAAAACATGTATGTCTTGAGGACAGCTTGTCATTTCCTTCACGACATGGGTCAGTTTTATTGAAAAAGTAGGTGAAATGGCGAGATATAAATTTTGCATTTTAGGGAAATTTTATATTTATTGCATAGATTGCATAATTTTATATTAGCTTCTGACTTATTTGGCAGGATCATTCCAATTCAATTAACATTTTAGCAGAGTACAGTCATTTACATTTACTCTTCCTAAGAGTTCATCATTTTTCTGCATTTACCCAGTCATTCAACCTTAGAATGCCAATTGTTGCCGAACACTACTATCAGGTACTGGCCAATTCATTCATAAATCTGTGAAGAAGTCGAGTGCACTGACTCGGGAAGTCTGTAAATGAAGAACTAATATGTTAGTAGCTGTCAGTATTCTGTAGAATTTTATAATTTACCAAGCAAAGAACATTTGTATTTGTAGTCAAGAGACCAGAGAAGAGTTTCGTGCTTCTCTATTTTCTAATTTATGATTTTGTCTCATTTCACTGGAGTATTCTGTTATCGTTCTTTCCTTGTAGGTTTGGAACTTGATGGGTCAGAAAGATTCATTCAACTTTGTCCCTAGTCAAATAGGATGACCTATGCCCCTGGAGCGCTAAGGTTCATTAGAGCAGATTGCCTTAATGGAAGGAACAGGGAACTGTAGATCTGGGTACCAGCTACTACAGGTACTATCTCTTCTTGTAAACTTGGGTAATTCTGAATACAGTGTATCTTTATTTGAGAAGTTGAACATTCTCACAATAAGAGGGGAAAGGATAGGCTTGAATGATCCTGTCATGTATTCATGAGTCATTCCACAAATATTTTGGGAATGTTTACTAGATGCCAGTATTGAGCACAATAATGAAAATCTCTGCTCTCTGGCTACTCATTCTCATTGTGTTATCCTGGAGGAGGACAAAGGAGAGTCTCAGTGGAAATTGTACCTAAAAGTAGGCTGAAGTCTTAAAACCTCCACTGTGCCTCTTCCAACCCATCCTTCCCCATTCCAGAAACCTTGTCGTAGAGCCAAGCTACTGTTTTCAGTGGTTGGTGTTGTGTTGCTGAGTTACGCTTACACACTTCATACAAGTTAAGGCTTCCTTAAGTATTCTGAAGATGGGTGTACATTGTTCTTTGTGAATGAACAAGTAGAAAATTGTGCTGTGATCACATAAGATTCATTTATAATTCATACAATCCTTTGATGTTAAGAGTTAGATGTCATCAAAGCCTGTTCCTTGTATCAGCAAGTAGAATAGACTCTGGCACAAGAGGGCAAGTATGTGTATCCTAAAAACTTTAATAAGTGCTTTGTGTGGGTTCCCTGTGACTCTTCCACCTCAGCAACTCTGTCCAGTAGTTACTGATAAGCACATCTTCTAGAAGTAGAAATAATGATCGAGAGATACTATGGAGCCAATTAATAGGAGAGTTGGCATTAGAATTTAAAATTCTAACATCCTAGTCCTTTTTGATTCTTGTTTTTTTCTCCTGGGACACATGTCATTTATAGCATGTTAGCAGAGCCTGAGCTAGTTCACTGCGTTAATGAGAAAAGTCGTGTTTGCCATTTTCTTCCCAATTTTTTAATGGCAATGTGCAATATGCAAGAATCTGAAAAGAGAAGATCTTAGAAATTTGGGCAGGTCCTATTTCAAGGAAAATACAGACTTCTCTTGATGAAGTCTTGACAGCAGCAAATTGAGAAAAGAACTGAAAGCAAAACAGCCTACTCAAGGTTAGACAGTGACTCGAGTCATTGCATGCACTTAAACAATATTTAGGATGACCCTATGTAAACTCACATTATCACTTAAAGCCAGTATAAAAATATGTCCCATCTGCTGTGCTAGTCCTGCTGTTGCTTGCCACATTTCTCTGACAAGCTGTTACCTCAGTATATAGAGAGAGTATACATTTTGGAAGCCGGAGTTTGAGTTTAGAAAAAAAATGGTATCTGGTACATATGGACTAGATTCTGTTCTTCCAAATGTAGATTTGTAACCTCATTTATTCTTAAAGATGATGTGTTAAATTCATTTTTTTAACTTCCTGGTGTATTTTTTTTTCCGACTCTGAAGATTGAAGCTCTTACAATTTTGTGCCTGTGACATGAACAATGGGAAATCATTTAGTTTACACTCACCATATGATACGCAGAGTGAGTGTTGGGAGGTGTGTACAGCAAATACCATAACCAAGTTCTAAGCAGCCTTCTGTAGTATGTTTTCTCCAGGAACTCTAGCTTCAGGTAGTAAAGATTTGTAAGATGTAGCAAGTACAGAATGTGCAATTGCTTCCTAACAAGTAAATCTTGGTGCTAAAAGACTCAAATTCTACACTTTGTTGCAACACTGAAACAGCTAAGGTATAATCTGGCTTCTTAGTAGGATTTGTGCATACGAGGCAAAACTGGAGATTAAATCCCCAGGCTTAATGATTCTCTCTCTGATGCATGAGTCTGTGATTTAAAACCTTTAGTTAGGATTTACAGTCTGGCACAGAAGTACAAGATCACTGGGTTATTTAATATGATTTCCTTTGAACAATCACTTTTTATCCTGTAAATATCCTAGAAAATATCCAAAAGTTAAAAAAGTAACAGAAGGAGCAGCATGTAATCTTCCTTGATATTTATGGTTAATACTTACAAGACTTTTTCTGGAAAAAATTTTTGGTAAATATAATTTAGTAACTTACCCCCAAACTGACATTTTATTCATTCTTTCATTCAACAAATATTTATTGAATGACTGTCATTCTTAAGATTTGGGCTAGGAACTCTGTAAATACAAACACGAGTCCAGGAGAATCATAAAGTGATTTATAGACTAGTAGAGAAGGAACACATAGAGTAGACTTTTAGGAAGACTGAGAAGGGAAGTAAAGGACAGTAGGTTTGGGAGGGAGAAATAGGATGATGACATTGAAGAGGACATTTCAAATTCCAGGTCTGCTGTGAGATAAGTGATAAGAGAGCCTTACCTACTCGGAGTATGCAGCATTTAAAGTCAGATTATTAAAGTTAAAAGACCAGCCCCAGTGCTTCTAGTGAAAATTCCTTGTTTACAGATGGGAAAAGCAGGAGTCACAGTAGGGAAGTATTGTGACAGTGGTCACAATGCTAGTCATTATTTAATTCAGTGTAAGATTCAGGATGAGAACCCAGGTTGTTTTTCCCTGAGCCAATAAGCTTTCTCCCCTTCTGGTTTTGTATCTTTATTTTTTATTCTCCAAGGCTACTTCAGGCCAGTAGTTGGGATTTGAGCCAATTCCAGATGAGGGCATTTTTGAGACTGGGATCTCATATTAAACTGAATTTACCTCTATGTTGGCACTCACGTTACTTTCTCTTTTCCTTTATAATTTTGCATTGGATTTAAAACATGTGGTTGGTGATAAACCTTTGACCAGAAGCATATTTTAAGATTATAGTTATTTTTGGATGTAGCTTCTTTTGCTTCCAAACTTTAAAGCTGGAAACATAGGGATAAAATTAAGAGGTTTTATGCTGTCACATTTCATAGCTACAGGTTTTTTTATTTTGGTCAGTACCATGATTAAAGCTGTCCTTATCGCCATCCTAAGCCTTCTGCAGTTCTCTGCCATTGCCTTTTTGTCTTTGGCTTTCATCACTTCATTTTGGAAGTTACATATTTCTAACCTAATGGGCCAATTTCAGTTCCTCCCACATATTCCACACAAATTACGTTTGCTTCACATATTTGTTGATGTAGTTTGGCTCTTTCTGGATTGTTCTCTCTACCTCTTACAGTCATTCCAATTTTGAAGTCTCAAATCAAGCACACGACAGCCTAAAATACTTCTGTCTCCTTTATGGTATTTATTAGTCTACCTTGGATTATAGTTATTATCCTGACAGTAGATGTTGGAAACTTGAGAATAGAAATAGTTTGTATTCATGTATACTGTCCTGATTGGACCAAGCATTGCCTCTTTCACTTAATAAATGTACACAGAATGAATTATTTCGGCATTGAATTCTTTATCCCTTGAAAGTTTTCACATGAGTCCCTTTGCAATCCAGTTTAAAACTATAAAAAGTTGACATCTGGATGTGTTACCAAAATTGTCAGCTTTCCCTTCAGTTTTTTTGAATTTTAATATTTACTGAAATTTAAACATCAGCCTTGTTGTCTGCAGAAAGCACAAACCCAATTAACTAATGCTTCCTTCATCTGTCTTTCCCTCACTACTCTAAGGTTACATCATAAAGTAATTAAAGAAGACCAAATTTTGTTAATATTCAAAGTCTATCCCATTGCCCCTTTTGCTCACAAAGTCATGAATGCTGAGAATTCAGAGGCAAGAGTGTGTTATTTTTTAGAGAAAACTTTCTGTTTATCTGCTGTTCTTTATTGGAATTCTGAAATAAAACTGGTGCAGAGTAGTTGACCTGTTCTTTCCTGTAAGTGGTGAATGTGTTCTCACAAATTCCCTTGATGGGTTCCTGCACTCATGAACCTCCAGGAGCTTCTGAGTCCAGCATGTCTATAATACTGAAGGTAACATTTGAGTATAATATTGACTAAGGAACCACAAATCACAGCTCTGAACATTGTGCTCTTTTTGCATCATTTACTGCATTTGTAAGACATCTAATGATGGAGATAGTAAGTGTTCTTTAGTGGTCTCTAGTCACACTGCTACAGAAGAATGCGTAGACACCGTGCCAATCATTGTTCAAATGCAAGTGCTTGAAATTCTCTACTAATCTTCATTTTTGCATTTTGAATGCTTTTGTGCTCACACTTTATATAGCAAGGTCTGAACTGACAATACAAGAGTTTAAGGATGGGGAGAAACAGAAATGAAGAAGCTATTTGCATTCCTGGAAGGGAAAACTTGGGTTTATAATCTTTCTTGGTACCAATAATAGGCAGGTACTTCCCCACTGCAGTGTGTAGTTGAGCGTTTTGCCTTTATTTTTTTAGAAGAAAAGTTTTCTAAGTTTTTGTTTTTCAACCCCCAAATATAGAATCATATGGGAATAAAAGTAGAAGTGTACTCACATTCTATTTATTTGCCAGGGCTCGTCCCATTGCTTAGTACCTTGTCTCCTAAGCTCTAGTATTGTTTTTGTAGATTTTTTTTGTTCATCTTTTAATATTTTTTTTGTGGCTGCTGTCATCATTGTCAGAGGGAAACAGAAAGGATTAAGGGACTTGAGCACAAAGCTGTTTATCTTTACTCGTCCTCTCCTGTGGGGTTGAGAGGGAGATTTAACCCGCGCCCCATCTCTGCAGAGGTAGCCCTTGCGGGCAGGAGTAGAGGAACAGTTCATACCCACCCTTTGAGAACTGGCCCCTCTCATGCACCTGAACTGCCTGTTCTTTTATGAATGTGTTCCCTTCTCTTCATGGCTTTGACAGCACATTCTAGAGTTGCTGGGAAGCTGCTGTTTAAACCAATAGCATGTTTTTTCTTCTAAAGTCTGGACCCTGGGAAGAGAGGAACTCAAAAATGGAGTCAACACAATCTATGAATCACTTTCTACCTCATTATGTAGAGATTTGACTTCTAAGTTTTGTATCTGTGGATAAAACTAAAGTTTGTTTGTTTGTTTGTTTGTTTTTGTTTTGTTTTTAAATTTGGTTTTGTTTTGCTTCAATTATACATTCCTGGACAGAGAATCCTCACATTTTCTTGAGTCCCATTCGGGACATTAACTTAGATCCAGTGTAGCCTATTTGTTCAAATAAAGGGAATAATTACAAATGGCTTTCCTGCAAGTGATGAATATACTTCAGGGATACAAATTTGTTTAAAAAGTTGTGAATGTTCCAGTAAAACAAATTTCTTTCCAGGAGAAATTCAATGTGAGCCAGGCAAATTCCTGATAAAGAATTGCACTTATTTGTAACTCCAAGGGCTCCAGTGAACTTGAGCAGGTGACATCATTTCTTGAATGACTGAGTACCTGCTCTGGGGTAAAACAAACAAACAAATAAAATAACTATACAGTGCTGTCAATGAAAAGTGAAGGCCCTGTTTATCCACTTTAACATTAGTATGTTACTAAATATAAAACTTTAAAACTTTCTCCACACTTCCTCACTTAAAATTAGTACCAACTACATCAGTAATAATTGGAGTCAGGGTGTTTTTTGGAGAGGACTTACTGAGGCTTATAAAAGATCACGTGGTTGGGGCCTACTTGGCAGGATTCACTCATCAGTTAAGAGTTAATTGAAATGATGCATCTTGTCCAGTCTTTCTCTCCTGGAAGCTATGAGCCTGGATTCTGTGCCTCTTCCTGCTCCAAATCACATAAAGGAAATGGACCAAAGTGCTCCTTCTCTATTTTGAAGACAGGAAGTGAAAATTTAACAGGCCTTTCAAACACTGGACAGGTTGTATTACTGGTAGAGTGACTGGAAAGAGTCAGATTGGAATGTAACCAAGACCAAAGTCTAGTATCTTGAGGAAAATTAGAGACTTTCTCTTTCGTAATCAGTTTTTGTGTTCTTGCTTCAGGGAAGATTGAGCAATATTCAGTCCCTCCAGGAGAGGACTGACGAAATGTACCCCTCGAGTCATTTGCATCTCATTCCTGTACAGTATAGGGAAGAACATTCCCAACTCATTATAGCCACGTCATGCCACTGGGCATGTCTTAGCCAACACAGCTGCTTCCTGGAGTACATTACGGAGCTCAATTTGGTGAATTCGACTCAAAGCCTCCTTCCTACTTAGTGCCCCCATTCTGAACCAGTGATACTGGATCAGAGTTTATCCTGTACACTCTGAGACACTAGAGGTTCACTTTTCATTCATAGCAGGAATGATTTGGCTTCACTCCCTTCTCCAGCCTGCCTTGGGCACACAGTCATGCATTTAAATCCTTTAGCATGCCACAGTATAACTTAGATTAGGAAACTTTTCATTTGTAAACCTCAGTTGGTTTTGTTAACACTATGATGGCCCAAGTTCAGCTGGATTTTCTAAACGCTATGTTTATTGCAAAGTAAGAAAGGAAAGGTAACATATAATGAGTGTTTGCTTTGCAAGAAGCACTGGGCTAAACTCCTTATGTCATTTCTCATTTAATCTTCAGAATGAATCTGCTAGATGAAGAGTAACATCTCGTTTTGCAATGTTGAATTTGAAACCCAGAAATATTCAATAACCCCATGTAAGGAGAGTCAGCAAAACTGAGCTTCAAGCCCCAGTTATCTCTGACTTCAAAGGCCGTGCTCTTTGTGCTTTATGGAAAGACCATACAGAAAACCAAGTGTTGGAAGCTTCAGAGACTGTGATGTGTTTATTACTTCAAAAGTTCATAATCCCTAGAGGATCATGCTGAGAAACTAGAAGCATGTGAATGAAATACTAACATTGTGTCTGTTGGGTAAGCAATTGGCAAAATGACTTTCCAGTGGCATTCTCATCCTGAGATGTGTAGAATAATTATGACCACGAAGCCATAGGAACAAACCAGAAATATGTTAAATCCACTTCCCTATGCCAGCATGAGGCTTAGCTATTTGTATAATGTAAATGGATCAGACAGAGTACTCCCATTTTTTCTGGTAGATAAAAAGATGGAAAATTTGAACAATTAAATAAAGTCACCCTGATGGTAATGGTGAGATTCATTTGTATAGATGAGCTGGTATATTAAGGCATCGTGGATGGTGCTACCCTGAAACGGCCCACAGATGAGGTGGACTGGGTATGGCAGAAGCTGCACAGGTGGCTGGGATATGGGTTCTTATCAGTTGGATTCTTCATCTGTCCCAACGGTAAGCAACAAAAGATAAAGACAGAAAAGAAGAAAGAGAGAGAGAAGGAGGAGAGGAGGGGAGGTGAGAGGGAGAAGAGAGACTACCCCCTAGAAACTTGGAGAAATAGCTGCAATCTATAGCCTTTGGATGATTCATATCCATGTATGAAGGACAAAACATAAACTGGTGTTTGTAGTCATGCTAAACTCAGCAGCTAGTATACCACACTTGTAGTTATACCTCCACCATCAGGCTATCCTACAGCCAAGTGTTTGCTGGAATTGCAGGAACTGAACTGGATGAGCGTCAAGCTGTATTTCAACTTCAGCTTTTACTGATCCTAAAGTTCTTAGCAAGTTTTGATTATGTATTTACATTGCATAGGCATTCGTTAAGCACTTTTAAGAGGTGTACTCTTTTCTCTTCCAAATGCTAAAGCCTGACCTTGTCACAGAAAACACCCAAAAACCCTGAATTCCAAATTCTTAATTTTCAGATTTTTTCCTGCTTGTACTACAGTGTGTTTATTCCTATGATTCTCTTGCCTATGTTAGAAGCTAGTTCTAACTTTTGGTGGTTATGGTCTCTTTTTTTCTTTTGGGGTTAAAGACGAAGCATATTTGGGTAAAAGATTCCCAGGGCTGTAGTCAGTCCAAAGGTAATACTTTTATGAAGCTATGAAGAAAATATTAGCAAAGGAAAAAAAGTCAAAAAACTAAAAATAAAAAAGAGGTAGCAATCCCTCCTATATTCTGTTGAAATCCAATCCTTGAAGCATTTGTTATAGATAAAATCCTGCCTTACATTTAGTAGGAGGAAACCTCAAATTGCAAGGTAGTGACACTTGTATATTTAGCTAAATACACCTAAATAAAAAGCAGATTGTACCAATTTTCAAGTATTTTCCATGGTCCTTCTTTGTTTTCCTGCTTCTTAGGTTAGGTGGACAGAGAACACAGCCATTAGCACTGAAGTTGAGGACAAGGTTGAACTTCAAAACAGGGCAAAGACACTGCAACAAAACATTGTGTGTTCTAACCCTGGAGGGTTTATATTTTAAAGAATTGAGAAAACAAGTACAGAAGCTAAAGTGTTTTCCCACCATTCTTTATCCTATGTCTTTGTGCTTGTGAAAAATTGAAATATGCATTGTTTAAAAAGCCATGACACAGTAAAATCTGTGTTGACACCTAAAATCCCTTAAGAGGTAAAGGCCTCTTGCATGTAAGACAAATATATGCTCAGAGATTTCTATGCAGAAGGCAGAAATTGATATTAAAGTAAAGAGATGGTAACGTGGCCCCCACTGAGGTCCACCTCCTGTCATTTACACCTTTGTGTAATCCCCTTTCCTGGAGGGTAGGAAGTACCTATGACTTATTTCAGCTGATGTGAACAACATGGTGACCATTTGTACTTGATCACCTTATGGGATTATGTGACGGAGATTATAGTGTCTGTCCTGTGAAAGAACTCACTTCCTCGCTGGCTTTGAAAAAACAGGCTGCTTTTTGCGAGCTACCACATACAAAGGGCCACATGGATCAGTGCTAGGGGCAGCTAACAAGTATCAGGAAAACAAAGCCTTCAGTCTAGCTAGCAGCCTGCAAGAAATAAAGGTTACCAACAACCTGATGAATTTGAAAGCACAGCCCTCACCAGTCAAACTCAGGTGAGACTGTAACCCTGGTCATCTTGTACCCTATAAAACCTAGAAGTAGAGGACCTAGCTAAGCCATGCCTACACAACTCCTGGCCCATAGAAACTGTAAGATCATAAATAACATGCTATTTTACTCTTCTTTTGTTATTATGCAGCAATAGATCACTAATGCAATCATGTTATTTTTAGAATCTACCAATTTCTTCATCTTTCGTTCTGCACATAATAGTTACTAAGTGAAAGTGGCCATTACCCTCATCCTCAAAATCATTAAAGGTCTTTTATTTAGGACTTGATTTATCTGTGGCTTTGTGTGGGTCATTAATCTGCTGCTCAGTTTCTCATACCTCCTCAGGAAAGATGGTCCCTTACTACCTTATAAGGGAGTTGAGTAAGGTTGAAAATCGTTGACAAATAACTTGTTGGATCCAGTTGAATTACATGAAGATGAGTTGCTTTGAAAGCTATTTTTAAGTCTTCCTGTGGCTATGTCATAGATGATATATCAGAACTTCTGCTGGGAAAGAGGGGAGCGAGAAGGGAATCATTCTGAGAGCTGCATTGTCATCTGAATGCTATGAAATTAATTGAGGTCACATTGAGAATTTTAAAAGGAAGGAGCTATCCTATGTGGCTGATCTTCAGCGTGAAAAATGTGATGGAAGTAGAGCAGAAGTCCTAACTGGATAAATGGGAAGGTATGTGAAGTGCTTTATGTCAGTGCTGCCTCTTTCCCAAACCTTCAGGGCTGGGTGACCCCTAGTGTAGTTTGCTAGAAGAGGCATGATAGTTTGGAAATGACAGAGGACTGTGCTACACTGAAACAATTTGTAACCCAGGATCATCCAAACGTGATTCCAGAGGCTAATGCCCTTTCTAATGTAGGAAATCACCATCCTCTCAACTGTCTTCTTAGCCAACTCACAGAATAATGAATATCTACTTGGAAAGTTAAAATTCCCCCAAACAGCCCCACATATGTCTTTCTTAATAACTCTTAACACTTCGTTCTATAGTTTGTGTCCCAGTAGCAGCAAAGCTCTTCTTTGAAGACATTGCTGTCTTGTAATAATCTTTTTCAATTCCTTGTGGATTAATGACGGAATGAATGAAAGGTAGAGGATGCTTAACGATTAGAGTAACAAGCCAGTCTCTTCCTTTCTTGGGGGGATATCACGTGGGGTATAGATATATATAACTCAGATTTATTTTTATAAGTTAAGCATTTTGTTACACTATTCCTGAAACATTTCTGAATGGGTTACAAAAGAATGTGGGGAAAAATCAATTAGAAAGTAATTTAACCAGGAATATTGATTATTTCCTAGGCTGAGAGTACACCACGCATTTCTACTTTATTAGTATGCAGAGAACTCAGGAAGGTTATAAGGAATGACCCAAGGACTCACAGCTCAGAAATGGCAGAGAAAAAATGTGATGCTAGTCTTTCTCATTCTAAGCTTTGTACTTTCATTTATAATATACATGCATATATATTCAACTGTGAGTATTTACTGTACAACAAATATATCTCATGCTCTATTAACTACTATCAGAGAGATACAAATGAATAAGAACAAGAATTTGCCCTTCTAGGGAAAAAGAGAATTAAATAGTCTTGTGGAAAGAAAGAAGATGCGCATAAGAAGGCTAGATCCAAATGAGTGAAATCAGGTTATAAATCCCTAAAGTAAGTAACTTAACCTTTCTGAGAGCTGTTTCCTCATGGGAAGAATGGGGATTAGTCATCTTTGGGCTTTCAGACTGGCTGGTAGGAATGAATGAGGAAGTATGGGAAATTGCTATCATTGAATAGGCAGTCCATTATGGGAGTGATTACATGAGCTGGTGGTCATCTTTACAGGCACAGGGGAAGAAGTCTGTAAGGGAGTGTAGTAGTGCAGGGCAGAGAAAGGAATTATAGCCTTGGAACTTAGCAGAAGAGAACTGCATGCCTTGTGACCGTGGGCAGACTCCCAACTGTGTAGGCGCCTTGGGTGGCCCACCTCAGGTGGTTAGGAAAAGCACAGATAATGGCACAGATGTAGTTGCAAATTGTGAAAATTTATGGGAATAATCAATGAAAGTTTTTTTGTAACTGTCAAGCATATAATAGGAGTCACTTTCTTTAACAATGTCTCTTTTCACCTGTTTTTAGTATCAAGATTTTTTTTGTCCTTACTGTGTTCACTACAGACAAGCAAAAGAGCATTTTAATTTTAGAGTTTGTCACACTCTTCCATTAATTTGTTGACATTTTGTATACTTTGTGCCACTATGAGAAACTAGTGAATTTGTACATTGATGAATGTCTTAGTTGAATGCTGTAGTAATCACTTGGTAGCTTACATCTCCCTTTCCTGTAAATCTCAATCTTTCTTCTCCATCAGAGATAAGATCTATAATAATAATAGTAGTAGCAGTAGTAGTAATAAGCAATTTGAATGACTTTAAATGAAAAAACTTCTTTACATGCATTGCCTATTTCTATTCTTTCTACAGAAGATATTCTAAGCATTTGAAACCTATTGATAACTCAAGGTCATTGCCATGACCATCATTATTATGCTGTACTGAAATTCAGTAATTTTTCTCTCATTTCCCCTCGGGCTGTCAGCTGTCATCTCTGCTGTCACTGAGCTGCCTCTTGCAGTCTTCCCATCGCCTTCTAGTGTTTATTGGTTCCACTTTCCTCTGATGTGAGGAAGAAATGCAATATGGTCATCAGCATTGTCAGTGACTGTGAGTGAGTAAGCATGAAGAGAGGCCCCCAAGGAGCATTCATCAAGGGAAAATGATTTTATTCTGGCTTTTCTTTTCAATCACTGTTTTACATACAATCAGTTGCTTATGAGGCTATAGCTAGAGTGCTACTTCCATTTCTCTTCTTCCTTCTCCTTTATCATCTTCCTTCTCTTTCCTTTTCAACTCTCAGGGGAATCTGGAAATGTGAACTGTGACTAAATGCTCTTACATACCCTCACCCTTTGCAAGATTCTGTTCTTACATTATAACAATGAGAGGACTGTTTCTAAATTGGATTGCTTCAGATTGTCTCCGTTCTCTGTGACTTTAAGAACAAGCTGATTTGGAGCCACATACGGTTGGCAGCTTTCATCCATGTATTTGGACTATCAAGCAAGAATGCTCACAATCTTTCAAATGAAAGAAGACATCTTTATTTCCAGTTCACACCCTTCATAATAAGAAGGGTATTTGAAATAAAGCCAGAAAACAACTTGCTTCTCTAACTTCATATTTCAGATGCTGGCACTAGTAGAAGAACATTTCCGTACTTACCCCATTTTACCCCCAAGTCAGCAGTAGAAAATAAAAATAATACATTCAGACTCCAAAAGCAAAAGAAAAAAAATGCTAATTTGCTTAAATTTGTGGGAAAGGCCTTGTGTTTCCTAAAATTCTATCTTTATCAAGTAACTGGAACCACACACTCCACTGAGGAAGATGCCTTTATTTATTTTACTTCCTCATTATCTTTGAAAGGATCAGCAAGCCATTGTTACCAAAAAAAGAGCCTCTGTAGTAATTACCAAAAATTTCAAAATTGGGGAAAGTCTGACTAGGAAGCTCAGATCCTATTTCACTTTAGTAAAGACTGCA
>RJWT010034373.1:0-13693 GCA_004365215.1 Cuniculus paca
ATAAAAGCCTTGTCTCCATTATTTTCTTTCAAGTCACTCTTTTTTAAAAATCCCCTACCCCGTCCATACCACTTCCTATTGGAACAAGTTCATCCTACTTCCCAATATCTAGCCTCTATTTTGCTCTTTGCACTTTTGGTTTCTCATACAAGAAAAACAATGAGATACTTAAATTTGTGTGTCTGATTTTTTCACTTAAGATTAACTGGAGTAAGTGGTCTTGAAGTGGATCCATTTACCTAAAAAGATCTCAAGTTTCTTCTCTTCTTTACAGCAGAGTAGTACTCTGTTGTACATAAATGTCACATTTTCTTTACCCATTCACCTGCTGATGTGGATAGGGGTTGTTTCCATGTGCCTTTTCCTCGATGGTGGGCAGGCACCTAAAAACATAAACGGACAGGTGACTAAAACTCATTAGAAGCAGCAGAGAAAGGAATCTGCAAATGCAATTACAGAGAGTGAAAAAGGAATTTTAGAGAAACAAGGAGAAGTCTGTAAATTCTTTTTATTGAATCTGATTTAAATCTCCACCCACCTAATGAACTATGAATGCACTGGACACACTTAAAGCAGATGCATCAGAAAGCAATTGTTCTAATACTTAATTCTGTGCTCTCAGAAGGTGAGAAAATGTAGTTTTCATTTACCCAGATTAGTTTCTCATCCTGCATGAAAGTGCAGTATTAATCAATTTTTCCTGAAAAATGAAACAGAATTCATAACGTACAAAATGTAATATTTTGACATGTAGGAAAAAATTCTAGCTTTATTCAACATTCAGTAACCTAACAAATGTTACCAATTTTCACTAAAAGTGTTCATCAACAGATGATGCCAGCTCCAAAGTATCTTAGATGTTGAAAGTATGACACTAGAAAAATCTTATGTCAGTTATTAAACTATGACCCATGACATAAATGATAGTTTGAATTAGGAGTGGCACATATAATAAACTGAAAACCATTGGAAGAGAGAGTTAACCACAGATTAAATATACAAAAGAAGTAGTTGGAAAACCTGAATATTTGTCTATAGAAATGATCAAATTAGAAAATGAAAAGAAATGAGAAGAAAGGGAATCCAACAGAAGTCCTTAAAATGTTTTAGCAAATCTAAAAAATATATTAAAAAGGAGTACCGACACATGAACAGTAAATTTTCTGCAGGAATAAAAGAGTGAAGTGCCATTTGAAATCTAGACAGTATAATTTATCACATTGAAATAGTAATGGAGTGCATATAACAGGAAAATTTTACAGGTTAAGGACATAGTCTTTCTCTAGAGTGACCTTGCTTCCCCCACCAGTTCATCTTTGGGGTGCCAGCTCTCCCTTACCTATAACCAGGGGGCTACATATCCATTAGTTCCCACTGCCCTTTCGGTTTGATAATTCACCAAGATCACTCATAGAATTCATAAAAGTGTGGTATTTTAGTCAAAAAGCAAATGCAAATCTCAACAGACCAAAGAGGATGAGGTAAAAAATTCCAAGGTTTCAAGGTTACTTTAAAAAACAAGGATCAAAGACAACAAAATTCTCTATTATACAGAAGGAAAAAATTAAAGGTTATTTCAGTAAATCTAAAAGATAACCAACACTACTTAATTGCTGTCCACAGGAAAATAGAAAAAGAATGGAATGTTCCCTATTTAATAAGGATTTTCCTGTGAAGACTGACTGCTCTAACAACTTTTTGTGTTTGAATGTTCAATCATTGAAAGAAGGGAAGGATAAAATGATAAAAAGTTAATATTAAAAGCAAAGAATCATAGCTGTACCAATTATTTATTTACATAATAGATAATCCAAAAGGGAAAAAAACAACTTGCGAGGTTGAATCTTTACATTAAGGAAGTACTATTTTAACACAGAGGATGCAAAAAAACCCGAAAAGATTTTTTTTATAAAAAAAAAGTACAATAAATATTGTTAACTTGGACTTTACAAAAATCAAAATAAATTTTGAAAAACATTGATGGAGAAACTAGAAAGCAATAGACTGCTGAAACATTTCAACAGTATATGAAAAATTTGTATTGAGTACATGTGCATAACTTTAAAAATTGAACATGTGCAAAAAATTAGAAATATAATTCATAAACAAATGTACAAAAGTGAAAAATTGTTTATTGTCATTCATCATAAGGGAATGGAAATTACAACTAAAACATACCATGATACACTTATTATCATGGTTAAAATCACAAATATTGACTATTCTATGCTGAGAATTTGAAGAACTGTGTTTATCATATGCTGTTAGTAAGAATGTAAAATTGTATACTATTTGGGAAGAATTTCCATAATTTCTAAAATTATTACATATATACCTGTCATATGATGTAGTGCTTCCACCGTGCTTTACATCTGAAGATAACTGCATGCAATGATTATATATGTCCATAGTTTCACTGATTATATTGCTTATTATTTTGATCTATTGTAGCTTGGTACAGTAGAAGCTAAAAGAGTAAAAAAGATCCAAAATGCACAGTAGATATTGTGAAGAGGAAAGAAGTTTCAAAAGAAAAGAGAAACTGCAATGGAATGGAGGAAAGAAGGAAGGAAAAATCGATTAAATACACACACACACACACACACACACACACACACATATATATGATTGTTATACTACTAATTTCTCTTAGTTCATTGAAAAGAAAGGTTTGTTCTAATATTGTTTGGATAATTAAATGCTAACATCTTATACCATGAGTAAGTAATTTAAGGATAACAATGCACAATATATTAACCATTGTTACCCTCTTATTATCTTGTTTTGAAATTTTGTTCTATTTTTTTCTCTTTAAATTAAAAAAATTTACATTTAAATTTTCTTTCAAATTTTTCATTGAAAGTTGATAGAAACATACTCATTTTTATACTGATTTTGTATCCTTCAACCTTGCCAAATTCATTTATTAGCTTTAATATATTTATGGATTTTTAAAAAATATATATATATATGAATATGCAACTAAATGTCACCTATAGACAAATATGGTTATGCATCTTTCTTACCAATTTGAATGTCTGTCATTTGTTTTCTTGCCTGAAACCATAGCAACCACTTGCAAAGCAATGTTTTCCTTTAAATTTATTTTATTAGTCCATTTTTGGAGTGAATAATGATTATAATCATTGTGGAGAACTGGTGCATGTACATCACATATTTCAGTTCTTTTCTCCCCCTTTCCTTCCACCACCCTTCCTTTTTTGTCCTTTTGACTTATTAGTACATGCTTGCAATACACAATGACTGCATTCATTTGATAGGATTAGTACATGTACATAACACATTTCAATTCCCTGCTTTGGCTTCTTCCCTCCACATCACTTGTGTTTCCAGCATCAGATTCATTTATTTATCTTGTAAGACATTATAAAGTTAATCGCCACTATGTAGATTGAAAACCAGACTAATAGGCCTAAGAACATATAAAACATGTAAGATAATTGTATTGCCAAGGCACACATTTTAAATACAATGTCCACACAAGGATTAAAACAACTTTTTTCTTTTTCACTAGCTGTCTTTTTACGTGGATATGTATTTCTATATAATGTATTTCGATGTGTATATTATATATGTATATATATAGTTTCCAATATAAGATGGATCATTTGTTTAAACTTGTTTGCTTGAGTTACTTCACTTTGTGGTCTCAAGGTGCATGCATTTTCCCTCAAATAACCCAAGTTTATGCTTTTTTATGGCAGAGTGGCACTCTACTATATAAACTAGGTTTTTTTAGCCATTCATCTGTTGATGGACATATACATTGTTTCTACGATTTAGCTAATATGATCGGTGCTACTGTAAAAATGGGTATGAATACATCACTATGGTATGATGTTTTCACTCTTTTGGGAAGATACCTAGTAGGAGAACAGTCAGATCAAATGGAATTTTTACTTTTAGTTTTTTCAGCAATCTTCATACCAAGTTCCATAGTGATTGTAGCAGTTTAAAGTCTCACTAACAATGGTGAAGTCTTCCTTTCTTCCCAAAGCCTCACTAGCATTTGCTACTGGTTGATTTCTTGATGTTAACCAATTTTTCCAGAGTGAGATGTAATCCCCGTATCGTTTTTATTAGCATTTCTTGAATAGCCAGTGATGTTGAACATTTTTTCATGTGTTTATTGGCTGTATATCTTCATCTGAGAAGTGTCTGTTCACTTCAAATGCCAATTTTATAATTGGGCCTTTAAATTTAGGGAGGTATAATTTTTTGAGCTATTTATCACTTCTAGACATTAGTCCTTTTCTGAAGACTAGCTGGCAAAACTTTTTCCCCATCTCATATGTTGTCTTTTCACTCTGCTAGTAGTTTCCTTTGCTGTGCTCTTTAGTTTTGTGTGACCCCATTTGTTGATTCTTGGTATTATTTCTACTGCAAACAGTTTTGTTCAGAAAGTCTCTGCCTACACCTATGCTTCAAGAGTTTGTCTTCTAGCAGAATAAGTGTTTCTGTTCTAATGTTTAAATCTTTGATCTATTTTTATTTTAATTTAGTGCATGGTGAGACATATGATATTTAGTGCATGGTGAGCTTTTGGCATGTGGATAGGCATATTTCCCAGTACCATTTGTTAAACAGGCTGTCTTTCCTCCAGTGAAGGTATTTAACCCCTTTCTCAAAAATAACATATTTGATTATTCCTGAAGTTATTTGTGTATCTTCTTTTCTGTTCCATTAGTCAAGGAGTTTGGTCTTTTTAAAAATACCATGCTGCTTTTGTCACTGTAGTTTAGTAGTATAACATTAGGTCTGGGATGTGATGCCTCTGTGATACCCTTGTTCCCGAGAATCACTGTTCTAGGTCTCCTGGCTCTATATGAATTTTAGGATTGCTTTCTCTAGTTCGGTAAGGAATGTTACTGGTGATTTCACCGGGATTGCATTAAATCTATATGACAATATTCTAGCTATGGTCTTTTTTTACTATATTGCTTATGCCTATCCAGGAACAAGGGGTATCATTCCATTTTCGAATATCCTGTTCATTCTTTTTTAGAGCATTGCAGTTTTTCATTGTAAAGGTCTTTTCTACTTGGTTTGGTTAATTCTTAATTATTTCATTTTTCCTGATGCTCTTATGAAGGATATTGTTTCCCTAATTTTCCCGTGGGTGAGTTTGTTACTGGTGTGAAGAAGCACTACTGTTGTTTGAGTGTTGACTTTGTATCCTGCTCCATTGCAGATTTTGGGTATTACTTCTAGGAGTCTTTGGGTGGAGTTTTGGGGATCTTGTATGTAGTGGATCATGTTATCAGCAAATAGTGATAATTTAACTTCTTTCCTCCTATCCGTATCCCTTTTATTTTTCTCATCTTATTATTCCAGCTAATGTATTGAGAACTACATTAAACAGAAGAGTGAGGAGAAACATTTTTGTTTTGTTCCTGATTTTAGTGGGAAATCTCTTAGCTTCTCTCCATTATGTATGGTTGCCCATTGGTTTGTCATAAACGCTTGCTTGTCATATTTTTTTCAGTGATTTTATCATAATGGTTAGTGGATATAGTCAAATACTTTTTCTGCATCTCTTGCGATGATTGTGTGTGGTTCTTGGCCTTATTTTTATTTATACAATGTATTACATTTGCTAATTTGTGAACCTATGCTGCATCCTTGAGTGAATCCTACTTAGTCAACATCACTGTCCCCTTTCTGTCATTATGAAGAAAGGTTATTACTTTTCAACATTGAGCATTATGTCTCTGATGGGTTTTAATAAATGCCCTTCACAAGATTAGGATATCTTTACCTATCTAGCATGTCAAGGGTTTGTAACTTTAGTGGGAATTGAATTTTGTCTTCCATCATTCTGTTACTGTAGTATATGATATTGGTTTCTGATCTTTGTAAACAGTGCACCCCTGCATTGTTGGAACAAATTCCAGTTGGTTATGGACTTTAATTCCTTTAGTATGTCATTTAATTCAGTTTGCTAATATTTTCTTCTGGATTTAAAAAATCTATATTCAAACATTACTAGCTTTTAGGGTTTTTCTTAGTTGTGTCTTTACTTAACTTTGTATCTTGGTATTGTAGGCTTTATAAAATTATTGAAACACATTTTTGTCACTATTTTACATGCATCTTTTTAATTAAATGTTTGATAATATTTATTGTTGATCCCCTTTTGTCCTGAAGTTTTCCTTGTTATGGAACACATATTGCTGATTTAAACTCTTGTTATAGATTTTTCATTTTCCTTGAATCACTTTCATGAGTTTATGTGTTTAAAAATTATCTAGGCCATATAAATTGTTGATGGAAAATAAATCATAGAGAGATCTTACACATTTTTGTATTTCTATAGCATAGGAAATTATGTCCCCACTTTCATTATTGATTTCTATGTGAATATTGTTTTCATAATCCAGCTAAAGTTTTTAGATCTTTCTTCATCTCTTCAGGAACAAATTTATGTTTTTATTGGTTCTTTCTATGATTTTTACAATCTCTGTTTATTTTCAGTCAAAAAATATTATTCTTTCTGCTAGTCTCGAGTTTGTTTGCTTTTTCCTTTCTTCCTGCCCTAAGATGAAAAAATAGGTTGCTGATTTGTGATTATGCCTCTTTTTTGATGAAACCATTTCACAACAATACCTTTCCAGCTGGGCACTGCTTTGGAAATATACCACGTTTTTGGAATGTTTTGCTTTGTTACCAGTCCTGTCAAAAAGCATTTTTTAATTTCCCTTGTGGGCCTTGGAATTTTGCTTTTTGGTAGCCCACTTGCCTACCATGTTATTTTTGATACCTATTCTGTGAGTCTTTGCTTTGTGTATAGAGGATTTCATTTACTTACATTTTAAATACCTGTTAATATGAAAGGTACTACTTGTGATATTGCTGTCCATTTCCTATTTATCATATACATTTTTGTGTCCAATATTGTATTTACTGCTTTAATTTTGCGGCACTGGGGACTGAACTCACGACCTTGTGCTTGCCAGGCAGGCACTTAGACCACAGAGCAAGATCCCCAGCCCCACTACTGCATTAATTTTGGGTAAGTATTTCTAGTATGCTATTTGCATTTCTTTCTCTTTCCTTTCATGTATATTTTTAGCGATTTTTAGTTGTTACTCTGAAGATTACAATTATTATTCAAAATTGATTCCAGCCTACTTTGAACAATATGAATTTGTTTAAAATTACATATATTCATCTGTCTTTGGGTATTGCTGGTTTTCTTATAAGTTACATTATACATTAAATGCCTGATAAAATTGGTTTACAATTATGATTTCATATATTTCTACTTTACTCTCACAGGGCTAGAAAAATGAAAAGTTACAAGTCTAAAATGTAATTTAATGGAATTTATTTTTGCCTGTGTGGTTACATTCACCTAAATTCTTCGGTTATTAAATTGTTGTATGCAGACCGCTCCTATCACACTGCTGGACTCTATTTAGTGTTTTATAGGAAAGGTGTATTGGTGACAAATTCTCTCAATTTTTGTTTATCTAGAAATGTCTTCATATCACTTCATTTTAATTTTTAAACTAAAATATAAGAGTTTGACATATTTTTGAGATAGTGTTGTGATATCTTGTTACAATATACATGATATAATGTTTAAATCAGATTAAACATACCTATCTCCTTAGGTATTTATCTTTTTATGTGGCTACCTTCAAAATCCTTCTAGTTTTTGACATATGCAGGATATTGCCATTGTCTGTAGTCACTCGACTGTGAGTTAGCATAACCAAACTTTTTACCCCAAATGAACTGTAATTTATTGTGCATAATGAGCCTTTCCTCATTTAAATCTTTAAATCATTTTGAGTTAATTTTTTTGTAATTGGTGAAATATGCACTTCTAGTTTCATTCTTCTTAATGTGGATATTCTATTTTCCTTCTAACATTTAGTAAAGATATTGTTTTGTCTTCAATGTATAATTTTAGTTGCTTTACCAAATACTAGTAGACTCTGTTGTATGAATTTATTTCTTGTTTTCCATTTAATAATATTGGTTCACGTGCCCATTTTTATGTCAATACCATAGTGTTGTGATTACTATAGTTTCCCTGTATACTTTAAGATCATGTAGTGAAATGTCTTTAATTTTGTTCTTGTTCAACTGTGGTTTGGTTGTTTAATTTTAATTTTATGGTTTGCTAGTGCTTTGTTAGGATTCCTGCATCTATCTTGATTAGGGATTTTGAACTGTAGTTGTTTATGCTTGTGGTTACTTTGTCTAGTCTTGGTATGAGGGTAATGGTCATCTCATAAAATGAGAAATAGAACATTCTCTCCTTTCAGGTTTTTGAAAGTTTCAAAAAGATTAGTGTTAGTTTTTTGCTTAAAAGTTTGGTAGATTTCCATCATGAGGGCATCTGGTTTTAGGCTTTTCTTTGATAAGAGACTTCTATTTCCTGATTCAATTTTCTTACTCATTATTTGCCTGTTCAGATTTCAAAGTTTATGATTAGGATTGGTAGGTTATATGTCTGTAGGAATTTATCCATTTCTTCTAGGTTGTTCAATTTGCTGGCATAAAATTGTTTGATGTTTTCATGGATTCACATGTAGGTACTATAAGAAATAATACAAAGAGACTAAATATATCCCTTATTCAATATATCCCAAAGGCAATTGCTTGTAAATTTTATAATTCAATATCAAAAAAGAATTTGACATTTGTACAACATTCTATCTTATTCAGAATGTTTTAGTCTTAATATATAGAGAAGTCTTCTAGTTCTTAATCACTGATGATATATCTCATTTTTGTTACTGTCAAGTATATGTGAAAAAGCAATGTCATGTTACCTACAAGATTGTATACACATGAAAAGTACAATTGTAAGGTATCTTTCAAATTATTCATTATATTTTCCGATAACTCTAAAATGAGGAATGTAATTGATATCTTGAGAAAAATATTTCAGTAATGAATATATTTGTAACAAAAATTATGTACTACATTTACATAGGCTCTGTGCTGAGAAAATCAGCTTAAAACGTGAGAAGAAAATTACCACCTTTATTTTAGTCTGGGTCCACACAGTTTTGTGTCTGAGTTCACATAATTTCAAGTCTAATATTACCAGCAATGGCTTTCATCAGTCTAATGCAGTAAAATCTGAGGGGAGGGTGGAGTCACCATTCAATGTAAAATACACTTTTTGAATAGGCTTTCACGACTGTGATTCATACGTGAGATGAGTTGCCCGCTCATGAGGTAACTGGAAAATTTTGATAAAGAGGATAGAAAAGGATAAATGTGTCAAATACTTTCTTTTGTGCCTCTATAGTTTAATTTACCTTTCTAGGAAATAATACATAAAACAGTTTTTGTAACTTCATGAAGACACTTCTAGGGATTAAAAAATTAACTGCTGAAGGTGCCTAGTGGAGTTGTTAACCTACTTAACCAATATTGTTTTCAATAAGATTCAAAAGATACAGCCAGGCATGGTGGCTCACGCCTGTAATCCCAGCACTCAGGAGGCTGAGACAGGCGGATCGTTGTGAGTTCAAGACCAGCCTGGGCTACAAAGTGAGCTCAAGGCCAGCCTGAACGGCATAGTGAGACCCTGTCTCAAAAATACCAGGGCCGGGGATCTAGCTCAGAGGCCTAAGCACCTGCCTGGCAAGTGCAAGGGCGTGAGTTCAATCCCCAGTGCTGCAAAAAAAAAAAAAAAAAAAGATTCAAAAGCTACAAGTTTTGCCAGATACTATTTTTTGTTACTAATTTATAATTTCTTAATGCACTAATACTGATATATTCATTTACTCAAAATTGAAATCAGATATTACTTGAGATTTTATATTTGGTTTCACTTAAATTGCTCAAAATTTCTTTTCTATACATTGTATATTTAGAAAGTAGCTGTAACATAGTCATTCCTTTGGTTAAAACAAATAGAGAATTAGGTGTGGGAATTATGAGAAGTCATCCACTCAGTAGTAGTGACAGGGCAGGATTAGTAATTCTGGTAAGTAAATATATAAATATTTTTAAAGGTATCTGCCAAGTAATTCATTAAAAAAGCATCCATATATATAAATTTACTAATTAGTGAATTGTGCTTCATTCAGTTGTTTACAAATTTTGCACTGAAAATAATTGTTTCTATAAAGAATATTTCTCAAGCTACTTCAATACTAGCCTGAAATATTCTCTTTATGACTGTTTTGGTTATATATGATTGAATAATAAACTTCATCAGTAACTTAGTGGTTTCTATGTGTATGTTAATCAGGATTCTCTAAAGGAATGGAACTAATAAAACATACACATCATTGTAATAGGGGATTCATTGGCTTATGTGATGGAGGACAGATCACTCCACAATGACCATATGCCAGCTGGAGAGCCAAGCAAAGAAGTAGTTGCTTAGTCTAAGAAACTAAAAGCCTCAGAAAAAGAGGGGACAGTGATGTCCTCTTTCTTTGAGGCTGAAGGCCTAGATGCTTCTGGAAAACTGCTAGTGCCAGCCTGCATTGAAAGGACCTGGCTTCTGATGATCATTGGCAGTGATAATTGCAACAAAAAGAGTAACAAAATGCACCCACTTGAGTTTGTACACAAAAGCAAGTTTCTCACTTGTGCTTTTTGTTCCATCTGGCTACCATTCCCCAAAGAGTACTCATGTCCCATTTGGGGATTCATCCAGCATAGGTCAGATTTTAAAATTTCATACTGCTCTGAGTAGCTTGCTCTGGAGCAGCCAGGATACTGTGTTGAATTTGTCCACGTATCCTTTGTACTCAAGGTAACATTACCCTCAGTAGACCTTTATAAGTGTCAGGTCTCATTTTAAGGATGAGGTGTAACACAAATAGGTTTATAGCACCAATCACAAGCAAAAGAATTCCTCATGTTAAATGCAGCAACAAATCCTTGAGAAATTCAGTAACTGTTTCTACAAGTTGTAAACAGTTTTTTAATCAATAGATTGTTGACTATCAAGGGCATCAATGTGACATTAAGAATAGCCTGGTTATCAGATTTAGCAGTCTGTACAGATTGGGTCAAAGAAGCAATTACAGTAGCAGCTGTGGCCTGAACGACTATGACGGGAATGTGCACAGCAATAAGCACACCAATAAACCACTTAGGGTGGTGGAGACCACTGAGGACCTGAATCAAGATATCAAGGTCATGGGACTGTTCCCAGGGGTGGGTTAAATTGACTGATAAATAAGCGAATGTCTTTCAACATAGCACTAAAATGTTAGAATTGGTAGTCACCCCTGAGGCAAACGAACATAATATGTACAGCTGTGACAGGTAAATTCAAACAAAGAATTCTGGAAGGAAATGCTAAGAGATCTTTGTAAAAAGATATACAGATGTCTGGTGCACACTTTGTTATAGGAAGCACTGTTGTGATGAAAGGTAAGTTTGGTTTGGCACTCATCATTAGATAATTGTCCCTGCCGTATCCGGAGTGGATAGAAGGAATATCCCAACCTCCAGATGGTGGTTTGTGGTGGACTGTTACCCAAGAAGGGTAGAGGTGCAGGTAAACTGCCTTCTTCCAGATTATAGAATCATTGCTATAGACAGTGGGATGTGAAAAATTGGAAGCATATTCAGAAAACATACAGTTACCTTTATGATGCAGATAGTCTCTTGGTCCTCAGTCAACCATGAGTAGGTTTTCCTGTTTAGTCTTGTGGCTTAAGGAAACTTTACATAGTTTCTAATCTATTTCTTGACATTCAGGGTGCAAGTTAATAACATGACAAAGAAGCAAAGTAGCTCTGTAACTTCCCAAAGATAAAAGTTTAAGATTAGGACCCAAGCACAGATGGAGATGTAACTGTGCTCTAGAGGTAACCAGAGGGGATCAGCATGCATACATGCAGGGGATCACACACACCAATAAATTGTATTGGTTGTGCTGTGTGACATGGAGTCAGATGAGGATACAGGAGAGGGCTCTATGCTTCCTAGCCAGGAACTTTCATTGTCAAATATAGGAAAAAGAGAGTCAAATCAAGTCACTGGTTCCCATAAAGAGGTGTCTTGTGTAAAAGTCCAATAAAGAGCAGCTCATCCCAATGGGAGATGTCCCAACACGACTGCTTAGCTGACTACAGTATGCATGGTCAGAGAAAGGATCTCAGGGGTATTTTGTGGTCCTGTGTGCTGCTGAAGAACTTCATCATCTTGGTGAGTCATCTTCTTGATGCTTCCCCAGGGCATCTTGGGCTTTGACTTTTCCCAGGCAGTAGGAACTCGTGGTTGGTGTTTCCTCTCTGCCAGGCAAAGGTCTTGCATCTGGGACACGGACTCCTTCCTCTGAAGCCCATAGTAAGAATTCACCAAATGAGCTAGCAACCGCACTGATCTCTTCTGTGATGAAACACATGCACACTCTCAACCCCATGTTAGAAGAGGAATAGGGTCTTCCCAGATCCCTGAGTTAGCATCCTACCATATGACTAAAAGATGATCTGTTTGACTGGATTTAGTAGTCCAATAGTGTTCTTCTGAGGTGTAGCCTTGCTCATTAATTTTGAAAATATTTAGACATGAGAGACAGAAAATTTCTTTGTGCGGAAGTCAGTTGACTTCAGTGGAAAGAAATGCTGCCTGTCGGAGGTGGCGGAACACCTCCTCTTCAAGATGTTCCAGCTCTTCAGGGTCAGCATTGTTCTGAGTCAAGTCAGCTTGAGCAGATGTCAACCCATTGGCTACCACAAGGAAGTCCACAGGAGTCCGCCACCAGTTTGCTTGTTTCCATGCCAACAAGTGCAGGAAAAACTTCACAGATAATCCTAGAAGTGTGCTCTACCAATTTGCTAGGCATCTCTCCATCCAGTCAGTTTGACAACCAAAATTAAGCTCTACAGTGAGTAACTGGCCTCAGCTTTTTACCTTGTGCTTGGGAGTTTTCGTGAGAATGCGATTAGGTGTCAGTTAGAGATGCACAGTTCTGAAGGCTCAGTAGTAGGCATTGAAGGTGGTTCAGCCACAAAGCTGACAATTGCTAGTACCTGAAAGTTCAAGTGCAACTGTGTATTTTAAGCAAATTACCCTTGTACTTGTTTGGGTTTCTTATAGTATAGTTTCAAACAGCATGCCTCAAAAGAAAATTTCCAGTAAGGGTGTAGGTGCTAGCACAGATGCAGCCTAGGGTAGAATTGTGTTGTATATCAATATTTTAAAAATGTGGCAGAAAAGAAGTCTGGGAAAGACATAGAAGTAAACCAGAAGTGTAGGAAGAAAACAAGAACATTCAGCCGTGAAATAATTTTGACAATCGTAAGTTTTCTGTGCAGTGCTTAGCAACAGGAAGATTATTGAAGATTTCAGTGAAAGCTGCAAAATCATACAAAACAGACTGAAGGATGACTGGGAAGTGTAGAAAATGTAGACATATTTAAAATAAAGGAAAATGGTTAAGTAGCAATGCAAGTTAGCATATACTAAAATGTGCCATGGGTGTCTGTTTTGTTTCATGACAGTTTGTTATGCTTGTTGCAAAAAAATAAATCTCATGCCTATAATACAGATAAGAGAAACCCAATAAACAGCAATCTTGAGATTAGAAAAAAAGAAAATTATCTAAATATCTTCATATATTTTCAAATTATGCTGAGAAGACATTCTTATAGTTAGTTGCAAGGATTTTGTATTTAAAAATTGACAAATGTTGTCAAATTTAATATTTTTAAGATAAGAGACAATATTCCACTTT
>RJWT010034374.1:0-13692 GCA_004365215.1 Cuniculus paca
TGTCAAATAAAAAATTATGATGTGTCCTCGTTCACTTTATCTACCAGGTTTGGAACCACGTGACTTCTGGCTCTTTAACAAAGTCAAAACGACCAAGTAAAGGTGAACATTTTGAATCAATTCACAACATTGAAGCCTGGACAGCATAACTAAAAACACGAAAGAGGACTCCAGAACTGCTTCAGAAAGTGGCAAGAGTGGCAGGCTAAGTGTGTTCAACGTGAGGGTATCTTGAGAGGGATTAATGGTGATGTGTCTTACTGTAATAAATTCTAAAATTTTTTTAAACATTCACTATAGTTTTTAGTCGTACTCCATATACTGATATCTGTAACAGAAGCCTGACTGCCTGTCTGTTTTACTCCCTACCCATAAATCCTTTCTTCCTCCAGCAGACAATTCCACTGCCAGTTCTGGATCTAGTACCCATCCACGATGTGGCTCTTCTCACATGCTCGGCACTAAGAGATACAGTAATGGTACCCGTGTGTGCTCTTGGGGAAGTAAGCTGGCACCTGGGCACCTCCAGCAACATAAATCTCTCTCTGCTTAGGAATTCTTTTCTCTTAAAAATCCTCTCTAAACATAGAACATTATATTTAGACTCAAAGATGACTTTCCATCTGTACTGACTTTTCTCAGGTAAGAGGAAGTAAAAACAGAAGAAAGAGTCCCCTGAAAATCCTAATGAGTAGGAAGAGTCAAAACAGAAGATTTAATTCTAACATGAGGGGAACCCCCTCCCCAGTGTGACATCAAAGAAAAAGGAGAGAACAGAACAGCACACACGTGGAAGGTTCCAGTACAATCACCAATAGATCCTTTCCAGAGGTGTGCAAGAATCTAGCTCTCTTCAAGGAGACGATCACAGCGCCATGTAATTCAGATTAATTCCTTTCCGAATGAGGGCTAAGTAACAAAGACAGAACTTGGCAAGATGGCCCAGCACAGTGAGTACAGAATTGTATTCCCAGTTGACACGTGGTGAGATGTTAGGTTGTCAGCTTAATGTAAAATAAAATGAGGCTGCACATTGTCAAGTGTTTTGAGAAGTAAAAAGCCAGGGGAATGATGAAAGCAGCATTGCAATGAGTCTGGAGAAAATGAACTCTGCAGGGCAGGTGGTTGACTGTGACCTTTCTTCGGCTGGTATCCCCCAGGCCTCCAGGAAACGGGGCTGCACAATGAGAGGCCAGTTGTACCTCCATCCGTGGCAGGACTGGCAGCACCGTGGCGGGGGAGGACACTACAGAGAGCCAGGGCACCTGGGCTGGACAACTCCCATGCACTGTAGGCAAGAGGGTGACAAGTGGGAGAGAAAGCCCCCAACATCAACAGTGATGACCTGGGGTCGTGCAGCAAGGAGTTATAATAGCATAAAAGCCGCTTTACTCAGATGGTTCCTCTCAGGGCAACTCATTTCGCGATGCTTAATGCGGGCGGCTAAAAGAACAGTTGGGCTGGATATAACTTACAGTATGTCACACGAATCCGGAGCACCCATGCACATTCATTTCAGGGCACGCGGCGTTGAGATTATGCAGCGTGTAACTCGAGGACTCGTGTTTCATTTTGGACGTGCTGTATAATATTGGAGGGGAAAGGAGCTATTCTGTGTGCTGTGTTTTCCCCCGCAACCCAAGCAGAAGGCAGGTGGGAAAGAGCTCCACACGCTCCCCGGGAACGTTCTGCAAACATGTCCCCACTCCCTTGGAGCCACGTCCACACGGGCCGTCTCCTCGGCAGGCACCCTGCTCCGAGCACTCTGCCTCCCTCTCTACATGCGCCCCGCAAGCAAGCTGGGCTCTGTTTTTCCCACATACGCTTGGCCCCCGCCTTCTCTCGAGCCTGGGAACAGCACATCAGGCACCGGCTCTCCCTGCTGAAAGGGCTGTGAACCCCCTTCCCTCCACGCGGCCACCAGGGGCGCCTTCGTTTCACCTTTCGCTACTCCTCAACCGTGATCGGCGACAGTTTACTCGACTTATAAAAGGGGAAATCTTACTAATTTTTCCAAGCAATGTAAACAACTTTATTCACGCTCTTCAATCACTTCCCTTTGTAGTGCATTTGTGTAGCTGTTATGCGAGCCCTTTGTACTGATATAGCTGTCACTCCTTCAACTCAGTTCTTGCCAAACCCTGAACTGTGTCTGGAGATACAAAGATAACTGCTGTTGTTGAAGAGACGCCAGTTTAGTAGGGGAGACAGACGTGTAAACAGATCTGTATCTGAGACCCACAGCCTGGGCAGGGAAAAGAAATGAAACTGCACAAATAACTCAGCAAAGCAGGGAACAAAAGAGCTAGAGGGGCATTGCATAGCTCAGACACCCAGCACACCTCCAGGGCTGCAAGCGTGGACACCTCCACTCTTGCCTCATGCAATCCACCCATGTGCATCTGTTCTGCACACTGGGCCTTTCCTCCTGATAAAGGGAAGAGCCACCCTCTATCAAAGCCAATCTCAGGATCCCAGCCCCTGTCCTGTACCAGGGACAAGGACTCTGCAAGAGCCACTCTCCTGCATTATCGCATCCTTCTTCCCCTCGGATGTGCATACATCATGCATCTTCTTGACTCCAGCCGCTTCCCTCTGTGTGACTCCACTTTCTTCTACAGTGACTGCTGCCCCTCTTTCCTCCGCCTGCATCCTCTCCCCGCGTGACTCTGCTGCAATGGCTCCTGGCTAGCTCCCCAACAAGGCCCATCTTGCTAGATCTGCGTTCTTATGTGACTTATGCAGCTACTGTGCTCTCCCGTATGGAAAGACTTTCACGGGTCCCTGGAAATTCAGTCCTCATTAGTTGCCTACTCACGGGCAGCTCCTTCCCCAGTCTCTAGTCACTTTTCCTTGCCCGTCTGACTTCTCGTCCCCGCTACACTTCATTCTCACACGAGGCCCTACTGGCTGATCTTGTAAAAATATGAACCAAGTTAATGACCTTGCTTAAGCCGCCGCCCCCCCCCCATTTCCCTTCATCATCATCTTAAATGAACGCCATCCCACCAAAGCCCTGAGGACCTGGCTCCTGGCTGTCTGCCCTCCCTCACTTCTAACCACACCTCTCACAAACGCCCTCAAAACATACGGGGCTCTTCCTTCAATTCCTCAGACACCCATGCTGGCTGCCATGTCACAGCCTTCACCACTGCTTTTCACCAGCCAGGATCACTCTTCCCTTAGTCCACTGCGTGGTCGATTTCTTACAATTCATGTCCTGCTCACCTGACTTCCCCAAAGAGGCCCTCCTGACTGTCCTGTACTCGGATCCCTTGCCCAAGCTCAGCCGCCTGCTGGCTCATGGCCCCAACCCAATTTCATCAACACATTACAAGCACGCTGTGACATGTATCTCCTCACGCCTCATTTCTCTACCTGTCTGCTAGAATGTAAGGCACACAGAGCAAGGAAGGATGCGGTCTCCTTCGTGGCTGTACTTCTGGCTCCAGGCACAGTGCTGAGCATTTTGTAGGTCTTCCCAGTGAACATCCGCCTGAGGCAGAGTGAAATGAAGGCGAAACCCTCAGTAGGAGGCCACGCTCAGCTCCTGGTTCTTCAGTGGCAGAGGAGCACAGGAAAGGTGAAGGAGACACAAGATAACCCCGCGCAGGGGAGTCAGACCGCACAACTGAACTGGAACTAGAACGGCGGAGGCGGCTTTCTATTCCGATCTTCAGGAGGCCGTCACTAGCTGTGCATGCCTGATGAGGATTCAATCAAAGCAAACCAAGCAAGTCAACGAACAAAGAAATGGGCTGCAGGTTTAGGAGAATGGAGGTAGATAACACGTGGGTTAGTTATGACAACACGTTCCACGACTGATTGTTATTTGACATGACAGTCAGTACCTGCAGAGGAGTACTGAACATCCTTTTAAACAAGAACAGATAACAACCATCACGTATTGATCAAGTGCCGCCCCGTGGGCTGGACCTCCTCTGACGATGGCAGGATCCCCACCTGACCGGGACTGCTACCGTCCTCATTTTTGAGATGAGCAAACCAACTTACAAAGGCCAGGCAGCTGATAAACCACCATGTTTGGGCGAAGCTCGGTCTAAAATTGCGCTCTTACCCTAGGTCTAGAAGGGAGGACTTAAAGCACTAGGTGTGGCCCTGCTGCAAGCACGAGGGCTCACAAGCTGAGTCTTCACCCAAATGTACAGCCCTAAGACATGTCCAGAAACAACATAAAGGACACGACATGAACAACATAAAACAGTCCTAATAATATAGATTCTTTAAACTCTTGGTTATACAGACATTTGAGGAATTAGACAAAACAATATTATAGTTTTGGCTACCCATTATATAAGTTCTCTTCTCTCGTCTTACTCACAGTCCAAAAATTGTGGCGGCGGAAGTGAGGAGGGACTGGGGAATCGAACCCAGGGCCTCTCACACGCTAGGAAAGTATTCTACCACTGAGTTACACGCCCAGTCCTCTGTGAGACATGCAGGACAGCCTCAAAACTGTGATACTTCTCCCTCCATCTCCTTAGTAGCTGGGAGTACAGCCATGTGCAGCAGCATTTTTTTTTTTTTTGCGGCACCGGGGATTGAACTCATGGCCTCGAGCTTACCAGGTAGGCGCTTAGACCGCTGAGCTAGATCCCCAGCCCTGGTGTTTTTGAGACAGGGTCTCACTATGCCGTTCAGGCTGGCCTTGAGCTCACTTTGTAGCCCAAGCTGGTCTCGAGCTCACAACGATCCACCTGTCTCAGCCTCCCGAGTGCTGGGATTAAAGGTGTGAGCCACCACGCCCCGCTGCAGCAGCATTTTTAAGTGGGTTAAAGAAATAACACAACGAAGGCGTTATGTGGCCTGCAAAGCCTGAGATATTTACTCCCTGATGCTTGACCAAGTTTGGTGGCCCCTAGTCTAGATCTTAAATATGGACACAAACAATATGAAATATACTTGTTATAGAGAATAAAGTCCTCTCATTAGAAAAAGTGGCTCCCTGAAGGTTTTCAGAAGTATCCAGGAAAATTAACACATGGTTAAAAATATATATTATACATATATGAAATGTATGTTATAAATATATCATTAATAAATAATATATACTTTATAAATATATTTATTTTTTGTTTGGTTGGTTTTTGGGGGTTTCTTTGAAACAGGTCTGTCTCGCTATGCAGTTCAAGCTGGCCTTGAACTCATTATGTAGCCCCAGCTGGCTCAAACTCATGGCAATCCTCCTGCCTCAGCCTCCCAAGTGCAGGAATTATCAGCATGTGCCACCACAGCCAGCTATACTCATATTTTATATCTGAAATTTTATAAAGGTATATATCGTCTACAACAGAACTTTCTAGGGTCAGATTTTAGAGTACACCTGACCTCCCCACTTAGGATCAATGAGATGCTAAACATAAAAAGGAAAGGAGGACCCTAAATGGCTTGGAGAAGAATGAGAAGTATCCAACTTCAGAGCTGCAAGGGACCTCAGGGACACTGAGGACCAGTGCTGGCTCTCAATAAATGTAGACACGGCCCAGCAAAGGGCAGCAGCCTCAGGTCACAGTGCGGGGCTGGCACAGCACCAGCCGTCCTGCTGCTCCTAGGCCACGTCTATTCTCCCGGTGCCACTCGGCCTGCACCTTGCCACGCAGACACGCTCTGCAAACTGAGGCGTGCGAGACGGCTTTTTAAAAGGTCAAATGAAAACCAGCAGCTCTGCAAAGAATGTTCAATCTGAAGGGAAAATCTCAACCCCTTTTATAAAAACAATTTGTTCCTCGCTTTATGATGCTTTTTAAACTTTAAAAATAGCCCACATTCATTATAAGAAATTTAGAAAATGTAAAAAAAAAATTTAAAGAAGAAAAGATCCATTCATAGTCTTAGTATTCCATAATAAAATAGTTAACATTTGGTATACTTCCTGCTTTTTTAAAAATGCATTCATACATATATAATTTTAAAAATTAGATTATTATTTCAGTATTTTTTTCACTTAATTGTCAGCATTTGTATCATATAAATTGTTCTAACATTTTTAATGGCTGTACTATTTCATGGTATATAGGACCATAATTTCTATAACTAATCCTTCCAGGACCGGCACACAGAATATTTCATCTCCTCCGCACCAACAGTAGCCATGAGCATTATTCAAAATATTCTTACATTTGGGAGGCAGGAAATGGTTTTCCTTTGTGAGGTTTCACAGTGAGGTTGATTCCTTCTTCACATGGCCTCTTACGGTCATCTCTCCATATCCGAAGTCTGAGGACGCTTAACTCCCTTATACAAGCTGGCCCGGTATTTGCATAGAACCTGTACGCATCCTGTCACTTACCTCAAATCATGTCTGGATTATTTACAACAACTAATGCAGTGTAAATGCTACATAAATAGTTGTTATGCTATCCTGTTTAGGGGATAATGACAAGAAAAAGTCCGGGTTTTTTTGGTACCGGGGATCAAACTCATGACCTTGCACTTGCCAGGCAGGTGCTTAAGCCACTGAGCTAAATCCCCAGCCCAAATCTGTATATTTAGTATAGACACAGCTTTTAAAAAAAAACTGTGATTTTTGTTTGTTTTGGTTTGGTTCAGTTTGATTTTCTGCAGCTGGCTGACTCTGGTCGGGGACCCCCCAGGAAAGCGAGGGCTGACTATATTCACATGCCTTCTTTTGTGAAGGGTCTAATCTCAGTAATACCTGTCCTATTTCTGTTTCTCTTCTGAAGGGTTCATCTTTTTCCTTTTCAATTATAAAAATCAAATATCAAAGATTTTAATCTTTGTCTACTTTAAATATTGTATTTTTTCCCCACTTTGCCATTGCTTTGTCTTTTTAATTTGTTGTTTCTAATTCCAGAAGTGTAGCATTTCTGTCTAGTCAAATCCTTTGTAATCCTTTGTCCTCTGTAATTTTGATAGAGATAGCAGCAGTCCAAGGCCGATGGGGAGCCACACAAAGGATAATCTACTGGAGCTGGCTAATGATCTATTAGTCTGTCAAACCAGGCAGCCTAAATCCCTGGGCCTGCACGGCCTGCGGAGGTTCCACTCACTGGCGGCCAGATGGAAGGGAAGTGTGGTAGAAATGCTACCAGATGGACCGAGAGTCAGGAGGCCTGGACGCTATACTCGGGCTTGCTGCTCATCCTTACGCAAATCTCACAGCTTCCTGGGTGACACAGATCTCAACAACCAAATGAAAAGTTTGGCTACTACAGTCTCAAAGACCCTGCCAGTGCTAAGGGCCCATTCCTGTCGGACTCGAGAGAGGAGACAGCGCTAGCTGTTCCAGGCTGGTCAGAATCCACGGCCCAGCCAGTCAATGGGAAGAGCAAAGTGCGAGACGGAACTGCCCAGCAAGAGAGAGGTGTAGTCCTCAGACACCCAGGGGACACAACTCATTTCCCGTGAGCAGCCATGACCGAGAGGGTCCAAGGCAGTGAGGGAACCAAAGCCAACACAGGCTCAACACCAGGGCGTAGACTCTTCTGAAAGACAACACCGGTAATCTTCCATGCTTCCTCCAAGTCAACCAGGTCATGGGCACAAAAAGACCCAAAACAGGATGTGATGAGAATACACAGCACGAGTTTTGAGGTGAAATGAAGAAGTTGTTTAGGAAGGGGATCACCATGAGAGCCAGCTCTTGAAGTGCAAGTATAAGTGAGATCACAGATACCAAAACAGGCCAAAAAAAAAAAAAAAAAAGACAAAACTCAAGCAGAGCTGGGCGTGGTGACACACTTTGTAATCCCAGTACTCAGGAGGCTGAGGCAGGAGGATTGCCCTGAGTTCAAGACCAGCCTAAACTACATAGTGAGATCCTGTCTCAAAAGAAAACAACTTATAAAAAGGAAAAAACAAAACAAAAAACCCCCCTCAAGAACAGGAAAAGACATAGGCTCAAGGATAAATTAGTAGATGGCGGGGCTGTCCCTCAGTACCTGCAAACATCGTATTATAAAAGCATAATTCATGCTTCAGAGTACTAAGGTGCTGGCAAGAAACGCAAAGCGCAAGTTACACAACAGTAGCATCGTGTTGTGAGCAACACCCACAAAGTCAGGCCATGAGGAATCTCATTGATGAGTTAAAGTCCTTACCTTGTTGCTGCTAACTATTTATTTGTGTGTAGTTAATGAGTAATTACTTTTTGCTTGCACAATATTAAGGAGTAACACCTGTTCACTTTCTTCAGTTTCCTGCTACTTTTGCAGTTATTTATCTTCTTCATTTCAGCAGATTATAACATAAAATGACTTTAGGAGATGTTATGTTGTAATTTATGGTTTAATTTAATCTTACCAGTCAAACCCTGATAACACTGCATCTCTTAATGAAATCGGTCTATCATCAAATATATACATATATAAATATAAATACGTGTGTGTGTGTATGGAGAGAAAGAGACAGTGTGTGTTTCTGTGTTTGTTTCGAGATAAGGTCTTAATATGTAGTTCACACAGATCCTAAACTCATTATGTAGCCCAGGCTGACCCTAGTGGAAATACTCCTGCCTCCGCCTCCCAAGTGCTAGAATTACAGGTGCGTACCACTGTACTCGGTAGATATATATATATATATATTTTTTTTTTTTTAAAGACTTCATTCTCAAGTGAGAGGAAACCACAAAGCAAGGAAGCAATAAAGAAGAAAACCAAATTCCCATCTCCTACCTGGTCCAAAGGGAAGTATCAGGAATAATTAAAGCAATGCTTGCTTGTGTTTCTGTGATGAAGGATGCCTCACACATCTGTTCACTTGCAATGCTTTGCTTTTCAAGCTTGTTTACTTTCATGTGAAGAAAAGAGCCACGTTCGCCTTCCAAAAAGCATGCAAGGTAAAAAAACTACACTGCAAATACCTTTTATCCTCAGGTTCAAAGTTCTCAAGAAATTAAAACTCCTTTCTTGTTTCTTCTGTATTGGATCAAATGGAAAAAGAATCATCAAATCTCATTTTAGAGATGCGAAAGCGGCCCAGAGAAATGACCAAGGTTGGCCCGTGCCAGGCAGAAGGCCCAGCCTCCGTCCGGCCCACACCCCCAGGCAGCGAGGGCAAAGGGGGTCACGCTGCCGCGAGGCTGAGACCCCAACACCAGCTGCCTCTCCCTCCACCTGCTTGGGAAAGCGATTTTCACCTTCCCGTGCCTCCGTTTTCCGCGTGAGAAAATGGGGACAGCGTTCCCGTTATTACATCCTGCTTCAGCATGGGGGGGGGGGGTGCGGAAGTGCCGGGCACTACTTAGGGATTAAGAGAGGAATAAAAACAACTGAAATAATGATTTTTAAACTTGGATCACTTTCTTACTTGGGAATTTCATAACCTTATCTCCCAAAAACGCTACGTGGCCTATATTTAAGAATTAATGAAATTCTTTATTTCAATCATTTGCTTTTTATCCAACTGAGAACTGTGTGATACGTCTGTTTATGTTTTAAAATTATATTTAAGGGGCGGGGGATTTAGCTCAACGGTGTAAGCGCCTGCCCGGCAAGCACAAGGCAGTGAGTTAGATCCCCGGTACTAAAAAAAAATAAAAATAAAAATCTAAAATTATGTTTATATCTGTATGTAAGATTATGTTAAAGAAAATTAGGATGTGGCACCAATATATAAATTATCTTACAAATTGTAGATAAACCTCAATGTGTTAAATAGTAAGACTGAATTTTGCTCATTAAAGTTTTCAATTTAAGGTTTTATTCACAAGCTAAAATAGTGTCAGTAACTATAAAAATTACATGGTGATGTAAAACCTATGAGTTGACAAATTCTGTTGATGTTTTTGAACATGGACAGCAGTCTAATCCAAGCATTTAATCTAAAAATAATGGGATACTTGTACACTTTAACCCTTCAAATTTTGTCCAATTATGAACCAAACTTCCATATAATTTAGAATAAGAAAGCTTGCTGTGACCCAACAATTACCTTGAAAAAATGATCTCTCTCAAAAATTTCAACAGGTAAAAATGTTCCTTTCTTCAGTGCCCCAGAGGAGCAATGTTTAACAAAATAGAATTATTTATGCCTACAAACAGAGAACTGTAACAGGCAGTTTTAATATAACACATCACAGCAGTACAAGCGGGCTGTCAGAAACCTGTTACCTGGTTTTGACTTACACTCATCTGATTTCCAAGACCAGACCAAAGCCTTGGAAATGGCAGAGGCTTTCGATTTTATTTTTCCTTACTATTAAGAGTCAAGGGCAGTGCTTGCTGAGCCGCCTGGGTCTTCAGGCAGGAATACAGAGGCCCCACCTCTTCCGGCTGAAAACGAGTTCTCCCGCATCTCCTCTGTGCCGGGACTGGTGGGCGCCGTCAACACGCACCTCTTCCTTGCTCCTCTCTCTCTAAGTGCAGATATAACTTGGTGGTTTCGACGGTTGCTGCACTCGTTTTGGAAGACAAAACACTGCTGTGAAGTTCTTTTCATTCCAAGGCCGATTTTCAGAGGAAGGGGATCTACACCTGATCAGCCTCGCTACCAAGAGCAGACGTCAGGGCACTGGGATCAAATTAAAGGCAAAAACAGCAGGGCGGGGGGAACAGGTGTGGGGCGAGGAGTGGGGCTGAGCACGGAACCAGGACCAGAGCAGGACCAGAGAGAACCTGGGCCAGAGAAGCCCCTCTACAGGCTGATCATACGACAAATAAGGAAACTGGCTTAGTGTTTTTAACTGTAATTAGTCACATTAATTAATGCTAAAAACAATGTTAACAGTATATTATTTTCATCTAGTTAAATGAAGGATTACACACATTTGAGTAAATTACACAGCATTAAACATTTAAATAACTTGAAATGAAGCCATTACTGTCATTCAAACAAGTTTCCACAGCTAAAGGCTGAATGTTAAGTATGAACTGATTTGGTATTACAAGAATATAAATCCTTTATCTTTTTAGAGAGGAGAAATGAAGAGATTTGATGACTGCTGACTTAAGTGGTTTGCAGTAGCACAGCGCCCTCCAGTGGTCACATATTCAAAGTGCAATTTCCAAAGGCCAAAGTTCAGTAGCTTAATTTTTGAAGGGACAAACAAAAACACAAACTTTTTTCCTTTTCTTTTAAATACAATCGTTTATCTCAGTTCATGCCTTCACCATCAGACCATCTTCACATTGGCAAATTTCCCTCACCAAATTTAAACTTTTTTCTTCAGGTCTGATTTTGCTCCACTTATAACACATTCTAGAGAGTGAAAAAGCAAAGCAAAACAAAACAGAACCTCAGATGGATATAACTAGGCGCCATGAGGAATAAATTCTCTACAACCTCGGGATGTGAGCAAGGGAGTGGCAATAACAATCCTGAAGTGTTCAAATCTAAACTCTGAAGTGAGATTAGGAACTCTAGTTTTGCCTACTTTAAAACATGGTGAAGGCAGACTCAAAATTATATAAATGTATTTTATTTAATTTACAATATGTGAACATGTATGTTTGTGAATAATATAAAAGAGTCACTATATACACATTGCATTTTCATTATTACAACTCTATTAAAATAGAGCCAAAGTTAAGAGTATCAAATATTTTTTCTGGGACAAGAAAAAATGTCTTGATTATCTTTGTCGGTTACCACAAAAACTTCCTTAGGTCAATCTGTATTTCTATTCTTAAAAATACACTGATTTGTCATATAAAAAGGGACCATAATTCTATGCATAATAACTGAAATTAGAGTAAATTGCATATAATATTTTTGGTTTTCTACTCAATAAAAATGGTGTGGTCTCAAAGCAGTGGCCAATAGCTTACACCAAACAGTTACTAGGTAGAATGAGGCAATTTATTTTTAAAAATTTATTTATTTTAATAACTTTCTAAATAATTTTTGCTCTTCTCCCAGTCCTAAACTAAAGCAATCTGAACACGTGTGAATGGACCGCTCCATTCAGCAGAACCAACGGAGCAACTCTGCACGAGGTAGACAGCAGTGGCTTTGGGTCTGGTCCTGAATCCACCTAACTACAGAGCTCAAGTCAGGTCAAGAACACTGCTGTGCTTAGACCACAACCCCATCTCATGGGGACGCTGTGAGGACTGAGGGGCAGGGAAATACTCGGCTCTACTGCCTGGAACTCACATAGGAGTTCTCATCTCCACCCATCCTTGCTACTGACAGAATGCAGAAGACTGGGCCAGGGATTTAGCTCAGCGGCACAGCGCCTGCCTGGCAAGCGCAAGGCCCAGAGTTCAATTGGTGGTACAAAAACATTATTAAAAGAAAGAAATGTAAAAGACCCGTTCTCACCACCAGGACTGGACCCAGCAGATAGGCAGTCACATGGATGAATCCGTGAACCCACTCCATCTCACCTATGAAAATCCTGTCCCCTTCTTCACTGCTATACCCTGAAGACTCAACGATGATACTGGAAGTGAAATTCTCTGAATCCTGGGAAGGGAGCAAAGCGTGTGCTGCTCCTCACTGCCCCCACTCTTTCTGTATACAGGGCACCACAGGCCTCGACAGAACCGAATGCTCACCGTGATGGCTTGTTCTTGCCCAGTAAGACTGAAGGACAAGCCCCAAATGACCGCACAGACAGATCTGGAGTGGTAAAGACAGCGAGAAAGAGGAGCAATAACACAGCCCCACGAGAACGGTGACAGAGACGAGGATGTGCTCATGAATAAGAATGTCTTACTTATCCCATCTTAATTACTTTCATCTGTTTCTCTCTTCATATTTAAGTATTTAAAGCAGTGAGGCGGTGGGAGATGACATGAGTTACATCAAAATCCGGGGGGGGGGGTGCACATATAGTCTGAAAGGGCATTTTCTGAATTATGATAAAATACACTGTGCTTATAAAGCAGGCTCTCTGTCCTCAATGACCAAGAAAACAAAGCAGTTGTACAGGCCTGATGTGAAAGTGACCTACACTATCCTCTGTCACCAGCAAGGACAGGAAAAACGCTTGTGGCAAGCAAGCTGGCCCTACTTTCACACCCATCTCGCGTGACTTGAGGAAAAAGGGGCATCTTCTAAGACTGGCAATGCCTCATTCTCTCATTACAATTCTTACTCAATATGAAGGGAGGTTCTAAGATTTCTAAGCTTATCAAAAGGATTATGAGTTTTATTAAAACACTGAGAAACACGATTTTTTTTTTAAAGATACAAATCAGTCTGAGGAACATGAAAGGATAAAGGGAGAAAAGGCTTATGGGACAACTTTTAAAATTTGGGCTTTAGGCTAATGGTCATGCCAATTAAAATGCAAATGGATAAGGCTTCTAGCTTTTGCCAGCTTGTCAAGTTCCCTGATGACTTACTAGTAGCAAGTGCCATCAATGCCTTTCTTTGCTGTCTCAGTGTCCTGAAAACAATGCCCAAAAGCTTAAAAGAGCAAGGCCAGATCCCAAAGCAGACAGGCTCTACCCTCACCCCCCCCAGACCCACTGCAGGGCAGAAAATTCAAGCGAGGCAGCAAAGGTATCAGCATGCCTCCCTCATCAAGGTAGGAAGTGCTTTTTTCTCAAAAGGCAAATGCCACCAAACAGAACTAGAACCATCTAGCAAGCAAATGACAGATGGATATAGATACATAAGGTAAAGGACAGAATTGGTTTTGGTGACTCTCTGAATATTCATAAAATCTATAAATGTCCAATTCTTTTAGGATGCAGTCTGTTGGAAATGAATATGCAACTGTACCAAATAAAAACACTGTATTTCTCAAAATGTACACATGGA
>RJWT010034375.1:0-13691 GCA_004365215.1 Cuniculus paca
CGGAAGCTGAAACCAGTGACACAAAGGAGCTGTGTCTGCCACTGAGGGAGGTGACTCCTCAGTCTGGTCCAGGGGCACAAAGTCAGCCCTGGTTTGTCAACATAGACTCCTTGCTCCTATTTTTATAGGGCTGCTGCCCAGCCTTTGTGGAGATTCTGGAATCTTCTTACTTGTTAAAGCTCCTTTTCAGTTTGAATGACCCAGAGTTAATTTCCATGGCTTGTGGTTGAGGACCTTGACTTAGCTCAGTCTGCTATAACAAAATATCACACTGGGTGGTTTAAAAAACAGATTTTTTCTCACAGTTCTGGAGGCTGGAAGTCCAAGATCAGGGTGCCTGCATGGTGGGGTTATAGTTAGGGTCCTTTTCTTAATGTGTGTTCTCATGGCTTTGCCTTCCCCTTCTTATGAGTGTGTATATGGCGGGGTGGGGAGGTGTCCTTATGTTTGGGGACAGAGATTCATATATGAATTTGGGGAGGTCATTAACATTCAGACCATAGCACTATCTTACTTTCCTCAAGAATAACATTGTACACTTCTACTACAATCTACATATAATAGTTGTTATTTCTCTAAGTCCTTGCCAATATTTACTGTTTTCAGACTATATGTATGCATATATATATATTTTTTTTTATTTTGTCGTTTTACTATTATACACAAGGGTGATTGAAAAATGGGCCTTTCTTTGCTTAGTTTTACCACAAAATGTTTAAATAAAAACAAACTTATTATGGTAAAAGTCTGCCATCATGATAAGTGTTTGAATTATGACAGTCTTTTGAGGGGAATTAATAGCAATGTGTCTTTTACTGTAATAAATCTTTTCATGAAAACACCACATTCTTCGATCACCCTTGCTGATCAACTGTTTATTACAGTTTTTTGTCAAATAAAAACATTATGGTGTGTCTTCCTGTACTTCACACACTGGATCTGGCACTGAGACTTTTTTAGCTATTGAGGTGTCACATTTGAATTACTTTTTCACATCATTTGCTTATTTTTACAGTTGCTTTTCATACTGATTTATGCTTTCTAACTGATTAAATGACACGACGTTTGAGGAATTCATAGAAATATTAACCTCATTTTAAAATGTCAGTAAAAAATATCACCCAAATTCAGGGTTAATTTAATTTTTAGGAATAGAATGAACAGTTACAAAACCCTCCACACAAACAGTGCTGTTTAAAAAGTTTCATCCTTAGAGAAACAAAGGTCTTAAAGGCTGACAGTCATCCTTCCTCGTCGCTGCTGCTCCAGGCGTCTTCAAAGGCTGGATTTAACTGGGATTTGGTTTTAGTCTAAAAAGAAGAAAAAAGAAAAAGGAAAATCTTTACAACTTTAGGCTCATAATATATTTATGAATATGCCAGATGAATAGCAATTTGAATACTGTAATACCCCCAATACATATACAAGACAATGTAACTTCATTTGAAACAGCTATATTAGACTTTATCCAAATAACCTGTGTTTGCTTCAAAGTATTCAGCTCACAAATGCATACATGTGATGCTGTTGTTGCTCACGGTGTTGCTATAGCTTTCTAGAATTAGCTGGAGAAGGTAGAACATTGACATCCATGGAGTTAAGAATGGCTCCCCGTCTCACTGTGCACCTTTAACTGTTTAACTTAATGCTGAAAACTTTTCTTTGTTGAGTGAACTGGACTTGTATAAATAAACAAATACTGATATGTGAGAAATAGGTACTTATCAAGTTGAGTAACACCATTTCTAGTACAAGTAAAGGGGACTGATTATTAAAGCATGAGCTTTCTTGCTTATTGTTATATAGTTGGCAAAGTACTCCAGAAACACATGCAAAACATATCAGAAATGGTAACAGGGTTAATAATCAGCACATAGGTTTCCCTGGGAAATTTCTCTGAAGGATGATGCACAGAAATATTGTTTATTTAAAAGAAGTATCACAGTAGTCACAATTTTAGAGCCATAATTAATAGAAGTAATCAGCAATTACTGTACAGCAGTTTAATTAACTATGAATTTATCAAATCAGTTCACTTGTTTGAGAAACCTGAATAGCTACCCCCTTATTCTCTGTATAGGACTAAACAGTTTTAAACATAGGGCATTATTTAAAGGTATCTGGGCATATAAGTTAAATATGCTTCCCATTTTGCAGCTTATGCATTTGCCAGTTTGTTCAGATCCAAATTCCAATAACATATCAGCACAAAAGCTATTCTTAAATTATCTTAAATGCATTGCCTTTTATAAATTACAGAAGTGTTTAATGTTAAGGGGAACCCCTACTGTGTATCTGAGCATGTTCATTTTCCTGTTGATGAACATGAAGACTCAGAATCTTCTAATTCAAACAATGAAAACAGCAGAAAAAGTCAGCATTTCCAGAAAATTTCCTGAGTATCAGCTAGGAAATATGGGAAACAAAATATTAATGTAGTCATTCTTTAGGGATGTTAAATAGAGTACAGTACTAACCCTAATGTTAGCTGTCATCATCTAGGTGTACAACCAAAATTCCACTGTATCTGTTCCCAATTGTCCAGATACAAAACTATGATCAAACCCCAGGTAACTACCCACTCATTACTAGCAGTAGTCCTCTTTTACGTAAGAATAGTATACTCAAGTCTGTTCACTTTTTTTTCATCTGAATGTATTCTGAATTTCCTGTCTTTTTGGGTTCACAACTTAACTACTAAGTTAGGTTATTTAGTGACAGTTTCCTCAATGATCCATTGTACAAAGCATTAGGTGGCTCTCCTTCCCCACTATCTTTAGAGATTTTTAATTCTGCCTTAATTATCTAACAAAAATGCACCTGAGTAGATAAGCCACAGAAAAGTCAGGTCTCCTAATTCCACAATGGAAAGCCAACTATAGCCTACTAAGCATTTTAGTATCATTGGAAGACTTAACAGAAAAATAACATTACATTTCATTATAAATTATTTTTGGTAAGGCGAGAAAACACAAATAAATGAAAATAATGCCTTTATATGTAAATTTTGTGATTTATAGTAGTAAAACAAAGATATGAATATATTACAGATAATAAATATTGTTATTAAAACAATAAGAAATAAAATATCACACTTGTGGTTAAAAGCTGCAGTAGAAATGTTCATACACAAATTACTGTTGGACACGCCCTGAAAAGTTTAACCGCCTCTTACTACTTTGGTTTTCTGTCCATCTCTTCCTAGCAGAAATCCAGTCTCTGCTTGAACATACTCATTTCTACCTCACTAGGTTGCTTGTTCTGTGGACAGAGAATTGTGAATGTAATGGGGGATGAAGAAGCAGGAGTTTAGAGGGGACCTAGTCTAGGTCCAAACGGAGGAGTGAAACCAAAATGAACATCTGTCAGGGATAATCTTGGTAACTTCCAAATTTCTGACTGGTCATTTTTGGAAAGTTTCACAGGTTTCCATGTCAGCAGGTGACTATACATCTTCCAAGTGGCAAATAAAACAGGTGTATATGGCATGACTGTCACACTAAAGTAAGATTCCTGATGAGAAGTCATATTTAAACTGTGCCTGCCCTGTAAGTCTCAGGCAGGAAAAAAGGGATGAGATACAGAGAAGCTGGACTTGATGATGACCACTTAGAAAGTGGTAGGGAGAAAAGGTGTATCTCTCAGGATATTATAAAACAGCCTGAAAATGAAATAATGAAACATATGCTTAAAAGCCATAAAACTTGCTCCCATCATCTACTATTGTTCAGTTTCTTTAGATAGGATTAAATCCCTGCTCCTCCACTTTGGATACTAGGAGAAACATCTCTAACATCGGACATCTTGGTTGATGGGGAAGGTGAATTTGAAATTAAACCCACAAGCCGGGCGTGGTGGCTCATGCCTGTAATCCCAGCACTCGGGAGGCTGAGACAGGTGGATCGTTGTAAGTTCAAGACCAGCCTGGGTTACAAAGTGAGCTCAAGGCCAGCCTGAATGGCATAGTGAGACCCTGTCTCAAAAAGACAAGGGCCAGGGATCTAGCTCAGTGGCCTAAGCACATTCCTGGCAAGCGCAAGGTCGTGAGTTCAATCCCTGGTGCCACAAAAAAAAAAAAAAAAAAAAAAAAAAAAAAAAAAAAAAAAAAGAAAGAAATTAAACCCACAAACAACTTAACTTCAACAGTTCTGATACCTGGAAATACCATAAACTTGTCCCAGGAAAATACTGGCAGAGCTGGGTAATAAATGGTAGAACTAGGATTTAAACCCAGGTTTACATACATGTATGTGTGTGTTTTGTTTTATTGTACTATGTTATGTTGCTTCCCTGGGAAACTGCAGTAGTCATTTACTTAACAGTTGAGATGAAAACATTTTTGAATAGGAGTGAAACTGTAAATATACACCTAAGGAATAGGTTCTTGTGTAAACACAATTCACTATTGGGATTTTTATCATGGTCATATGCATATTTTACCTACATTTATAGGAATCTTTCAGACTATGGTTTTATGAAAAATAAATTTAACATGTACTACTTCATAATAATATGGGTATGATTGCTTTGTTAAAGCATATAAATAGTAAATTTTAAAAGAAAAGGTTTTATAGGTCTAAGACTTAAATATCAAGCTCAACTTTGTTTTTGTATATCTCTATTTTACTTTATACTTCTTTTGCTTAATTTCTCCTATAAAAGTTCTTTCAGATGGGGAGTTCAAATATCAGCATAGTTACATAATAAAGAAATAAACCATCAGTCACAAATTATTTTCGTAAGCAATGCAGTTTTCTCCTAATATTCTTTTCTCTAAGTCATAGTAGATTTACTTTACATCAAATCTCACTATTTTCAGTCAGTAAACAATTGTTATACTTCTTAACATGGCCCATAGTGTTATGACTTTGATTTAATATATATAGTAATTCCCAAAAGCAGGATACATAATTAAGAAATAATGCAAAAGAAATGGCTAAGCTAAACTATTTGACAATATTAAGCTTTATACTGAGAATATGTAGTCATCAAAAGCAGCCATATGTTAAAACTAATCAAGCCATAATAAACCAAATTATACATGTGATGAAAGCTGGACATATTCATACTGCATTTGGCCAACTGCCTGAAGATTTATTGACTTGTGCTTTTTTCTCTTTCATGTGGACCGGGGTCAAAAGAAAATAATTCACAGGCTTTTGACTATAATAAACCATAATAGTTGCAAGTTAAGGTATAAAATATATTTGGTTAATAGCTGCTAGATACTGTCAACTACTACAGAGGAATTTCGTTTCATGTGTTTTTTGACATAGTGCTATTTTCATTAAGGAACTAAATATGTGAAAAATGTTTTTACAACATCAACTTGCTTCATCAATAACTTCCTTCCACCTTAGAGCATTTAAGCAGCTTTGTTTTTACTATGACTTGGGTTAAGATTATCTTAAGGTGTTTCTAACTACATTATTTGTACTTCCGACTTGAAAATTATACATAAACATTGCTTTAGACATTATTATACTTTTTACATCTTAGAAATTTAGATGAATGGGGATTATTAATAGTGTTTAGTAGAATAATCCTTGGTAAGAGAGATACCATCTTCAGCTAACCTGTTACTACTAATTGGCATACTTTTTTTTTGGAATAGGCTAATACCTAATGCCAGAGATCATGTCTTACTTATCTTCCATTGCTCACTGCTCGTTATTCACACTGTCATATTTATACTCACTTATGCGCTCAGATACTTTAGATTGCTAAAAGAAGTATAATTGGTAAAATCTGATGTGAATAAAAAATGTTAAAAATGTCATACATAATAACTCAAGAGATAATTCCATTTTTAGAAATCTATCAAAAAATCAGAAATATGAACAACTTAAGAACAGATATTCACCTTGTTTATAATAATGAACAGAAACAAACTAATATTTCAGTTGTAATACAGAAATGACAGAGCACTGTATCATTAAAAATGCTTGTAAATAGTTATCAATGACAGGAAGAAGGCTTACTATACAATCAGTAAGAAAAATAAGATATCAATTTGTGTGTCCAACCATGATATTAACTATGGTGAAAACATGCTAGGAAAAAACAAGGATGAAGTAAATAAAAATATACTTATTAACTTAACTTGAGAAATCTTACATTCTTTCGATATTTTGCTGGATTTTCCAAATGTGTTACAACAAATTACTTTTACACTCAGAAAATAGGAAGGCATGCTTTAAAAGTCTCTCTCATATAAACAAATAAAATTTATTCCTTATGATTTAAAAGTCATTGTACCATTTATACAGATATTTACCTCATCTTCCTCAGGAAGTGGCTCATGTAAGGATGGTACCCAAGCAAGAATGTTGCAGTCTCTGCTACCACTGTAAAGTTCCTACAATGCAAAAAGCAGAGGTGAGACTGTGGATCACACGAAAGCTGGTACCAATCTCAAATGAGCTTTATCAATTTTTAAATTGATTCTTAGGTTAGATTAATTCTATTTCTACTGTCTAAAAAAACTGAGTTGAAAGTTTTTTCTTTTCTTTGTCTTTAAAGGTATAGTAAAAACTTTCTTTTAAATGGCATGAAAATTTTAGAAAAACATTCAACAACTTAGCAGTTTTACCAATCATAGTATCCATACAGTTCAAGTGCAGAATAGAGAAGAGGGGGGTAGAATAAAGAGTTTACATTTCTATCAGTAATAGAGCTTTACAGACAAAACTCAAATAAGAAGTCATGTTTCTTCTAAAACAGCTAAAACTTGATGAAAAGTTTTATTTAGCTTGCTGCTACCTAATTGTCTTCTATTCAACACAAGAGCGTGAACACTTGTACCCTGCTGGTTGAGTTTCCTTTATAAATGGGGGCGTGGGCTTGGGCACAGTCTGCCAATGTCTTTCATGGACATGTTGTTTGCTCTTCGCTGAACAATACTCATTCCTCTTTCCAACAAAACTGAAGAAATGTTGTATAGAGTTTTACTGAAGACGTTTTTATGGGATGGAGAAATACATACTCTCACATACAGAGGGTATAAATTGGCATAACTTTTTCAAGAATAGAATCTTACTATATAGCTAAACTTTTCTACGCATTCCTAAAAATTAAAGCCAAAATCACACACAAAATTCAAATTTTATATTCTGATATAAATTTTTTTATAAGAAAAAAGGTAATAATTGTCACAAAATAGAGCAGTAATCATTACTAAATTACCATTGTATGTACATTATGGAGTATTATGTAGCCCTTAAAACTTTTCTCCCCCCGGTACAGGGGATTGAACTCATGATCTTGCACTTGCCAGGCAGGTGCTGTGCCGCTGAACTATATCCCCAGCTAAAACTGTTTTTGAAGAACACTTAACAACTTTCCAAATACTCAGAATATCTAGAGAAAAGAACAGATTAGAAACAAAACACTCAAAATGTTAAAAATGAAAACAAGACATGAAATAGTAGGTCAATAATAATAAAAGGCTAAAATGAGACAAAGAGATAAAAGGGCAACCAAATATTAGGTGGCCAGGCGTGATGGTGCATGGCTGTAATCCCAGAGGTTTGGGAGTCCTAGGCAGGAGGATGGAAAGTTTGAAGACAGCCTTTGTAACACAGCAAGACTATGTCTCAACACACAAAGTGAATAAAAAAAACTGGGGATATACTCAGTGCCAAAGCCCCATAACACACACACACACACACACACACACACACACACACACACGCAAAAGCTAGAAGTGCTTGTAAAAGTTAGAAGCGCTAGATGACTACGTGGCTTTTTTTCCTCTCAAAAATACATTTGTCTATTTCTACACAAATATTTTTAATAGGCATTTCTTGCCTACTTTAAAAAGCAATTATTTTTATTATTGTATACCTCAGAAGCTATTTGAAACACACTATACTCAGTATTTTTTACTTCAGTACAGGTTTGGGTAAAGAAAAAAGATTATGAATTTTTTTAAGAGAATAAAACCAAATGAAATAAAACAGAATAGTCAATCAAAATTCAATGAATGTGGTACAGGACTTCAAAACAAGATAAAAGAAAATCAATAATGGCTACCATAATGCCTCTTATTATCTTCAAAATAACTGCTCATATCATCAGGCATAATATAATCAAACAAAACAGAACAGAATGAAACCAATCAAAACAAAAAAATGAAAGCAATACAGGACTTCAAACAAGATAATAGGAAAACAACATGGCCACCATAATGCCTCTTGTTATCTTCAAAGTAGCTGCCTACACCATCAGACATAATACAATCAAACAAAACAAAATAGAATAAAATCAATCAAAACAAAACAATGAAAGCAATACAGGACTTCGAAACAAGATGAAGATTTTTTAATAGGACAGATGTATAAAATTATATTAGATATGTATCAAATTTCCAAAATAAAAAAAATTTAGAATATATGCTTACATTAATTGTGAATAATGCAAAGATTGCTCAGTGTCCTTGAGCAATTCAGTTTTCCTGTGAAGGTAAGACACATGCCCAAGATAATTTGATCAGTAAATTTACACAGCAATTCAGAAGTGCTGGCACACTGAGTAGGGGCAGCAGATATTCCATTGCCATTCAAGGAAAGAACTTGGAAGAGGCAGCACTTACGTTAGAAAGGTTAACAAGGAACACTTGGAGGGATCTGAATTGAAACTTGAAGTTTTGGAGACAGATGTAGGGGTTCATATGGGAAACTGGACTTTAAAAACACCTCAAAATTTAAGTTACAGTAAAAAGAAATTTTTTATTCTCATGAACAATAAAAAAGTTGTTAACATGAGGTCATGCTGCCCTTGATTAGGGCACTGTATGTTACTTATAAAAAAGGACACTTTCATATATAAAATAAAATCAAGCTGGACGTGGTGGCACGTAGGTTCCTGGCACCTCAGCACAAGGAACATGAGTTGGAGACCAGCCTGGGCTACACAGTGAGTCCAAGGTCCACCTTGAGACCCTGTCTCATAAAAATCAGATTCCTATTGGTATATTACTACTAACTTTCCCTTTCTTTTTTTCTTTTCTTTTCTCTTTTCTTTCTCTTTCTCCTCTTTCTTTCTTTCTATATTCTTTGCAGTACTGAGAATCGAACATTTGTACATTTAAGCAAGCAACAAGCAGCCTACCATACTCAGCCCTTTTTTATTTTTTTCTGAGATTTTATTCACTAAATTGCCCAGGCTGACCAAGAACTTACAATTCACCAGCCTCAGCCTCTGCAGTAGCTGGGATTCACAGGTATACACTGTAACACTCAGCCAATACCATCTAATTCTCAAACCCTTCTCAAGATTTATCCAATTGTCCCAGTAATGTTCTTGATAGCAAATGGGTCCAGTTAAAAATCACACATAATATTATAGTTGTCATGACTCATGTTTTCATTTGGGAACAGTTCTTTGTCTCTTTGGGGCTTTCTTGTCCTTGACCATTTCAAAAATACTCACTAGTTATTTAGTAGAAAGTCCTTCAAATTTGGCTTATCTCATGTATCTTCATGATTACAACTGGATGATGTACGTGTGCAAACAATATGATAGAAGTGATGTCTCATAACTGGGATGTTAACTCTAAACATTTGGTGAAGGTAATATATGCCAGGCTTCAACATAAAATTACTTTAATCTTTGTACTTATTTTATAGGGCAGTACTCTAAGGGCATGTAAATACAGGATCACATTCTTCAACAAATTTAACACATTTATTTATTTATACAAGCATAGTTTCATAGCTTTCTATTTTACTCAATAGGTTATAATCTACTACTATCATTATTTTCATATCAGATTTTATATTTATGATGGAATTACTATAATTGTGTTTTCAGATTGTAAATTTGTATAATAGGTAACTTGCAAAGATCTTCTATTACTAAACGAATGAAAAAGTATTACTCTTTTACATTTGAGATTTAGAATTATTTTCAGAATCATAATACGTGAAATGGAATAAGAATTGGCAACTTTCTGATGTAGCACAGGGATTAAACTCTGAGTTCACAGCACATATAGAAAAGGTATTTCACAGGAGACAAGCGGCCCCAGGTCTCTGGCTGTCCTAGCTACTCCAGGGACAGAGAAGAATCAGTATCTTGCTACATTTTCAATCCATTTTAGGTACAGATGAGAGGAAGCTCTGATTTAATGGAAGGCAATAATTTTAGTCAGAATATCTTGGTTAAAATTTTGGCTGTATCTTTAAGTGAGGGGACAGTATTCTAAGAACGTCTTTGAATATAGAATCATGTTTTGTCAGCAGCTATTTTTGGTTTGGAGTAAGTCATGTATCCTCTCCTGTGCTTTCATGTTTTTTCCCAGAAACAACTACACATCAGGACACTGACTAATCAGAATAAATACTTGCCATAGAGTTGGAACAGGGTCCTGGAGGTTCCCTTTTAGGTGGGATCTAAGAATTTCAGGGTAGGGGCTGGCTGGGGCTGGAAGTCACTTGGGGAAGACTTGTGCAACAGCTACTTAGCAATCAGTAGGATACATAAATATCTGAATATTTTAATAATATATTGTCATGCTAGTGTATACTGGCTAAAAAATCAGGCCTATCTGTTTTATAGCACAGTGTCTGGAACAAATTAGGTAACTGATATTAATGAATGAATCGTCAGGCATTTCCCCAAGTGATAATGTCCTTAGTAAAGCTCTAATAATCTATAATTTTCATTCTATCAGTATTTCACTTTCATGAACTTCATTTTCCTTATCTATAAAATAGAGAAATTAACAACTATCTTGCTAAAACTCATTTAAAGGAGTACATGAGGCAATATGTGCAAATCTTCTTTCAAAAAACCTGTTCTAAAACCAAGACAGAGAGAGAGGAGAGGGAAATGAGATTGAAGGGGTGTGAGGGTGGTGGTCGTTAAGTCCTGTGTGTATGTACGAAGTACCTATGAGGAATGCGATTATCATATACCACAAACATATATAAAAATAATATATATACTTACATATATACAGGTATACACAAATACACAAACATGCATAGCAGAAGGGAAGGTGAGGAAGGGAGGGGGTTAAGAATTGTCATGGATGTATACCAACTCCCCATGATGAATGTAACCCTTATATACTACAAACATGTACCAATAAAAAATAAGAAATTATTACAAAAATATCTGTTCCATTGATAATATGAGACAGTTCAGAATAGTAAAGAAATGATAGCCATAGCAACTTATGAGTTGCATTAACTCATACTGTTGTCAGCCACTGGCAGAAAAAAGGGAATAAAATTTCGTACATACATAAAGCAAGATATACTATATTGAGATTAAAAACTGATATTTAATTTTTTTACTCAAAAGATGGAAGAAAATATTTTATTTCATCAGAGATTTTCAATGGCTAAATGGAGCCCATACGCAAAAGACAGAAAATTTATCCCAGTTGCCCAGTGTTACCTGGAGCCATGCATACATCCTATGCTATCTAAAATCAAGGCTATAGCATTGTTTATTAAATAAACTCCAGTGAAATGTGCATTAAAAATATAATCCTGCAGAATGAAATCACAATTTACTCTTTTATATACAACCAATCTGGCAAGCTAGCTACCTAAACATTTTAAATTCCCTTAAGTATCATTCTTACCTGGAAATAAGACTGAAATACACAGCAGTCAACACTTTTATAATGTCCCTTAAGCATGGTTATCTGTTCTCCTGAGTAAACTGTATAAACAGCAATGGTGCTACCATATGGTACAAAAACAAATTCTGAACTGCAGCCCCAGGAAACAGTGAATTTCAATCCTTTTTTACTGTTGTTACAAACTTTTCCATAGTTTACCTATTGGATAAAAATCATAGTTACTTATTTCTTAAATCTAAATTAAAAAGAAAAAGACTGAAAGAAATCCTTCAAATATTATAATCTTCTATAGAAAGGGTATTAAATTTAAATGAAATGTTCACTATCCTAACAGAAACGAGGTCCAATGACATGAATATACATTTCACATAAGAGAAAACACAGTGGACAAAACACAAAGGCAGATGTTCATATGCCAATCTTAACAGAAATAAAAATGTAACTTAAGACAATCTTAAACAATAATTTTAGACTGTCAAAAAAATGTTCTTAAGAGGTTCTGGGAATTGAAGCTAAATAAGTGCTCTATTATTGAACTATATCTTCAGTCCCTGGTTTGACAAAGTTTTAGGAAATGTAAGACATTCAATACTGGCACAAGTGAGGCAAACATGTCTGTAGCATTATATTTTAGTTATTTCTTCTAAAAGGGAAAACAGTTTATTATGCAACAAAATGCAGATACTGTCTTGGGGGAGTGAGTGCATTGTAAAAAAACCTCTTACTTTTTTAATTAAAAGTTTAATTGTGGTGAAAACATATAAAGTTTTCCATCTTAACCATTTTTAGGAGAGCAGTTCAGTGGCATTAGGTTCATTCACACTGTTGTGCAATCATTACCACAGTCTATCTCCAGAACTCTTAATCTTGCAAAACTACACACTGAACAACACAGGTATCCTTATCCCTTGATGGAGTAATTGTTCCTGAAGCTAATCTTAAGGATATAACTAAACAGCATAAAGTCATATGCCCAGAGGAATTATCTAAAAAGGAAAGCAACTGAGAATGGATGCGTATTCTTAATATTATGTTAACTTGATGCTTTACAGAAATCATGTCATGAAAACTGTGCAGGAAATAAGGATAAAGGCTAAGTATTAAAAAAGCACAGAACACTGAATGTGTGAACTACAATTTCAAATTTATGTAAATAATTATGTAAATGGGACAAACATTAAAATTCTGCACTTGTACATAAAATGGGTAGTCTAGAAGCTCAGATGACGAGTGTTGCTGGAGCAGTTAGACAGACTTTCAAGCCCCATTCCAATACTACTAAAGAATGATATTTATTTTTAAAAAATCCCCAGGAAATCTCTATGTGGAGATTGAGAAGTTTTGAATTAAAGAAATGGACAGGTTTACTTCTTGCTCATAATTAAAACCAAAAATGAATTAATATATATATCCCAATTTAGAAAAGACAACACAAAATGTCTAAAACTTGCCCAAAATCCTCATTCATTAAAGGAGAACTGAAATTTGGTAGCATTAGAATTTGTTTAGTGTTCTGACAGCCCTAAGAAAACTTAAAGATAGCAGGCTTCCTCTTAAGAGTAACCCTTTCTGGGCACTTCCCCAGCTTTCCTCGAAGTGTCTTTTGTAGGTAGTTTCTAGGTTACCAGAGTCACCTTTGCGTGACTGGCTGGTAGTTTGATCAAGTTGGTTGAAAATGTATTCTGCATTGTAAATACACTATTACAGATATGGACTCACTGCAAAAATCTATAGAGCATGTTTTCCCTTTAAGAAGAAGAAAAAAATGGAACAAAACCCTGTTAATAATCTATACATATTCAGTATTATTTATTTATATTTACCATTAAGCCTGGACACAAACCAGGCTACTTTTCCATCCAGAAGTCTTCAGTGGTTTTCCAGGGGACCCAGAGACAAGCTTAAGCCCTCGCACAGGGCTGCAGGACCTGTGTGCTCTGGCAGCCTGTTCTTTCTGTGCCTTATATCCTGTCACTCTACATTCCAATGCCAGAGCCTCCCACTGTTCCTTGAGTGTCCCATGCAGGGTAGCACTTCAGTCTGTACTTTCCCCTTTCTCTACCTAGAATGCCCTCCATCCCAAATAATTGATGGG
>RJWT010034376.1:0-13689 GCA_004365215.1 Cuniculus paca
TAAAAAGGAAGGCAGTGGCCATTGTTAGTCTATTATCATGATTTGAAACTCATATTGTCTTCATTGTTCTGATTAGTTTCATTTTGTTCTCTTTTGTTTGATTTTATTATACTTGATGGCATGGACAGCTATTTTAAAGATAACAAAATATATAATTGCAGTCATCAAGGATTTCCAATTATCCTGTTTTGAAACCCTGTATGGCTTTCATTGTTTTGTTTTGATTGATTTTACTCTATTCTATGTTGTTTGATTGTATTATGTCTGAAGGTGTAGGCAACTATCCTGAAGATAACAAGAAGCATTATGGTAGCCACTACTGTTTTATTAGTATCTTGAAGTTCTGTATTGCTTACATTGTTTTGTTTTGGCTTTTTACTGGTTTTATTGTGTTCTATTTTGTTTGATTTTATTTATCCCTGATGGTATGGGCAGTTATATTGAAGATAACAAGAGGCATTATGGTAGCCATTATTGGTTCCCTTTTACCCTGTTTAGAAGTCAAAGAGATATGTTTGCTGAAACATATGTCATGCTCATTGTTTTGTTGTGTTTGACTATTCTGTTTTATTTTGTTTGGTTGTGTTCTTTTCAAAATAAAATAAAAAAAAGAAATCCAGAATTTCTTATTAGATTAGGTTTTGGTGTAGAAACTTGTTGACCCTCACTTTCAAACCCCTTAACCCAGACTCCTACTTTTCATATAAAATAATTCACCAAAACAAACCCAAAGACTTTAGATCTGTTTTATTCATTTGTTTGTTTTCTCAAACTTATTCAATGTTAGATTTGTAAATTAAGGTCAAGGACTAAGTAAAAAACTCTAGAATTTTTCCCATCATTTATAAAATTTTTTTTAAATAATTTGAAACATAAATTACTGCCCTATTAGTACAAATAACTCATGTGTGCCCTCAACCCAATACTCCAATTATTGAGGGTTTACCATATCTTCCTTTTTACAGAAAATTGTAGATTATCCGATGAAAAGGATAAAGCAGTTATACAAAAAGAAGTTTCTTCATTTGAAAAACTTTAGCTATTCTCTTTAGGCCTTTAACTGATCAAGTCAGACCTACTTAGATGATTCAAAATAAACTTTTACTTAAAATCAACCCAATATGGACTTTTATGCTTTTTAAGCAACACTTACAGTAGGTGTTTGATTGAATAACTGAGGATTGTAGCCTACTCAATCGATTTTTTTTTTAATAAAGAAACAAAAAAATCACAACGGGGTAGTTGGTCTTTTCAACTTTTGTCTACTCTAAATAATGCTGCTACAAACATTTTGTTCAAGTTTGATGTGAACATGTGATTTCGTTTCTCTTGAATATACAACTATGAGTGGTACAGCTGACTGACACAGGAACTCTATGTAACTACTGTCAGGAAAGTTCCATTTCCTCCACATCTTCTTTGGTGCATATTATTTCTATTTTTTTATTGTTGACATCCTAGGAAATATGAAGGAAAATTTCATCATAATTTTAGCTTGGACTTACCTAATGGGTAATGATAGTAAACATATTTTTATGTGCTCATATATATGTATACATGTGTTTGGAGAAATACTTCTTCAAAACTTTGCCCACTTTGTTACTGTTATTGCTTTAATTTTTAAGCATAATTATTATTCAATAATTAAGTGTAAATTATTATTGAGCATTGTTACTAATTATTGTTCCTATTTTAATCATTTGGTTATAAAAGTTCTTTATATACGCTTTTGCTATCATACCCAGGATGTCCTTACAGAGTTATGGACACCAACAGTTACTATTATGTTTATTTCCAAGAATTTTATACTTTCAATATTTAGATTTAGGTCTTGGTATGTTTTGAGTTAATTTCTTTTGGAAACAGTATACTTTTAATATTACTTGTGTTTAAAAACTATAAATCATCAAGGAAGAATGACTAACATTCATTTGCATATGGGTATCTAATTGTCCCATTTTTTATTAGTTGAAAAGTGTATTGTTTATCTGTGAACACGCAAAGTAAAATTAAATTGACTGCATGATAAAATTTATTTCACAATTCACCATTTTACTTCCATGACCTACATATCTATGTGTTAGCATCACATTGCCTTTTTAATGGTGACTTTATAATAAGTGTAAAATAAAGGAAAAGGGATCAAAATTTGATTTTTTTATTTTTCAAGATTTTGGCTATTCTGTATCTCTTACACAAATTTTAAAATCAGTTCACCATTTTTGGTCAAAAAAAGCAAGATGGGAGTTTAATAGGAATCACTTAGAATTTCTAGATCAAATTTGAGAAAAAATATCTTAACATCTTTAATCCATGAACATGGGATGTCTTTCAATGTACTTACTGTTTTGAAGTTTTCATCAAAACATCTTGCACTTCTTTCATTTAATTTATTGCTATTTTTGATGCTATTGTAGACAGAATTGCTTTTTTTAAATTTCAGTTTTTGATTGTTGGTTACTAGTGTAAAGAGATATAATTGAATTTGTATATTGTATATTAAATTTGTATAAATTGATATTTGTATAATTAAATTTGTAAATTTGTATATTGATATTAAATTTGTATATTCTGCAACCTTGGTAAAATTGGCTATTGATTTTAATAGTGCATGTGTATGTGTGCATATGTATTTTTAAAATCACATCATCTGTAGATAGAACAAAATTCAATCCTTCACTTGCAGTCTGGTTTCTTTTTATTGCTTTTTCTTGCCCACTGGACCAGGCAAGAACTATCAGTACAATAATGAAGACAAATGAAGAGAATGGTCACCCCTTTTTTATGATCTTTGGAAAAAAGTTTTCTTTTACTACCTGTGATGTTAACACTGAGTTTTTTGTAGTTACTCTTTATCAAGCTGAGAAAGGAATATTGAGTATGGAAGTTTTTGTTGTGTTTTTCTTATGATTTTTTTTTTTTGCTGTATTATCAGGTAGCAATAGCCCCAGAGAAAGAGTTGGAAAATGTCTCTTTCTTTACCTTTTTGTATGGCAGGTGGGAAGAGCAAAAGCTTCTGGCAGAGTTTGTAAAGATTGATACTAAACCTTATACTACATTTGGTGGCATTATCCAGTGAAGTCATCTTGGTCTGTGATTTGAATTTTCCATTTTCATCTTTTACCTGTTATAGGTCTATTGAGGATTTTAGGTTTTTCTTTAGTCAAATTCAGTATTTTTTGTCTTTACATGCACTTGTCCATTTCATCTGTTACCTAACTTGGCAAACACTTTAATAAAGTGTTCCCATGTAACCTCTTTATTTCTCCAAGTTTAGTAAAGATACATCCTCTTTCATCCTTGATTTTAGTTATCTAATTTCTCTTGGTAACTCTAAAAGTTTGTCAAATTTGTTGATCACTGCTAACCAACTCTTGGGTTCTTTTTCTTCCCTTTAGTTTTGCTCAGTCTCTCTCTCTCTCTCTCTCTCTTTCTCTCTCTCTCTCTCTCTCTCTCTCTCTCTGCTTTGAATTTGTGTTTGGATTATATGTTCATAATGCAATTACTCCTTTGCTGCACTATAGCATATTAAGTTTCTCGACAAAATGGTTATAGTAGACTATCACTTCATAAATGCCTGCCTGACTATCTAATGTTACTCTACAGGTGGGCGAAGGTATTGCATAAATCCTACTGTTTCTACTCCATTCATGGCTCCATGCTTCATTTTAGAGGGTTTTTCAGGTTTGCAATAATTGCTTTTGAGTATCTCCAGCCTAGTGCAGTTGCAGTCTAGTGCAGTCTTCTCAGTCAATAAGGCGAGCTGTAATCTCAAAAGGACTATGAGTTCTTTTTCTTAAACATTTGATTCTTCTGTCATTTTAAGATACTCAAGGATTCTCTACAAAGATTTCCATATATATGTATGATTCTGTGTTGCAGAATTTAATACACTCTAGTCTCAATGAGGAAAGTTGACACACACATAACTAAGGGTTTTTTAAGGCTTGTCTGTCTGGCTTATCATTCTTCATATTGCAAAAATCTCTGTACAATTTCATGAAGACTGAATACAGAAATATTTCTCACTTCTTCTAAAGTGTCAATTCTGCTTCATAATAGGGTGCTAGGAAAGGGTTGACCCTAGGTTTTGGGCTTGATTCTCCTGGGTGGAACCTTAGAATAATTTGGGTAAAACAAAACCGAGGGTGGGAGAGTGTTCATAGCTAAAAGCCAATGATGTTCATTGCTCTTATCAATGTATAGTAGATTTCCTTGGCCAAAATTTTCTCCATTTTCTGTATCCAGAGACTAAATTTTTTATACTTTAAATTATTTCCTTAAATATTTCTTTCCATTTGCTGATGAAAGTTCATTGCACTTTTACTTCTCACTTCTCTATTCCAGAATTCAATGTCTCAAAAACAGTTTTTAATGTGCCATATCTCTACTTATAGATTTATATATTGACATTTCAAATATTCAAATTTTTGGTTGTTTTTCTGGAAAATATTGTTAGTGATTCCACATGATATGGGAGTTAAATTCTAGCATATAATACAAAGATTAATTTTAGTATCCCTCTGCAAATACAGGTATGTGATTAAATGTATCATTTAGAGCTAAGAATCAGCAAGATTTTTAAATACTTAATATAGTTTGCATCTGTTACATGCCTTCAAGTACTAGTTGTTACAAGGATGAATACAATATAGAACTTGACTTGAAGGAACAGGGTCTGTGAATGAATACCTAATGAAAGATCTAACAGAAAATTTAAAGAGATACATATGATGTATATAATCATTTAGAATAAAGATATAAACAAACAACTTAATCAGATTTTCTTGTTATTTATTTACTTATTTATGAGGATTAAACTCAGCTTGTCACACATACTAGGTGAACATTCTACCACTAAGCTACATTGCAGCTCAGCTTTTCATCTTTTTAGTGAATAATTTACCTGGATCAATTATTTAGTAGACATTTGTTATATGTTTTGGAGTTTAATCACACCCCTTTTCTTTCCTTCCATGTTCTAAATCAACTGAGAGCAAGACAAACTCAGACAGATGGGGAGAAAAATTATATTTTTTATTACTCATAAAGATGAACTACCTGGTACAAATTAAGCAGTTGGCCACAATTAGCCTTTCTGATACTTTCATTGATTTACACTTGGCCACTCAGAATTGATGGTGACTTCACACTCACTTCTCACTGGGCTGGAGCCTGACTGGTCAGCTTAGTACATGAGGGAACAAATAGGATCATATATATAAGCTTAGCAGAAAGGCTAGCACAAAAGAGGAAACCTAAAAAGAAGAGATACTTTTGTTTTCTCTCTATGTCTTAACAAAAGCAATAGAAGAAAAGGTATCATTCCATGTTTAAATCTGTGTGTACATAGTTGCATGCATGTTAGGGATGATGGAAGTCAGTAATGAGCCATGTAATTTTGAAATCTAGCTTCATGGAGCAGAGGACAATCTACCCCGAAGTACCATCTTCCTTACTATATATTTCTCTGCATTTCAGTGACTGTATCCATGTTCCTCTACTTTTAGTTGGTTTCAAAGAGCACACATACTGCCAACTTTTAAGTAAAAACTAACTGATAAAATTATTTTCATTTTTAAATTTTCTTTTAAGATAACCGCTCTTGGGTATAGAAATGTGGTTGCCTTATTGAAAAAAACAAATGGTCTCCAATGAGTATGACTTTCTATAGTGGTTATTTCCAGAATGCTTGGTTATTTTTCCCATTTTTTTGACTGTTTCCCATTTTATTTCAAAATGAAACCACTTGCTGTGACCATAGTAGGCAGAATGTGGTCTTGCTGATCTATTCAGCTGCTCATTAGATGTGTAAAATGTTACCACCTGATTTATGGTACCATGAGTGAAGTTATGAATCAGTCAATCAACTCTGTTAATATTTTATAAGTATCTAGCATCCTGTCTACATCTAAATTTGATCACAGGCTCTTTGGAGCAAGCATGCTGTCTTTTCAGCTTTATGCTTTGCTAAGGTCCATGTACACTTATCATACTCTATAAATATTCTCAGTGAATATTTATGGCAAATCTAACATGGCAAGCAATTTCACCAGGGTCACTCTACCCTGGTGGATTTAAAGCTACATAAATTATAGTAGCAATCTACTTTATAATATTTTATCTAGAAAAATCTAAGTTCCAAAACAACTTTCAGACTCCAGTCCATTTTTCTAGCTTACCTTAAAAAAAATCCCACAAATGGCTTACTGACATTTCTAAGACTTAGATGATAAAGACCACTATCACAAAATCAGAGTAAAATTACTTCGAGTTGGAATCTAGATTAATGGCAGCTATATATGACTTCAAATCCCAGTTTTCCTATTTTCTCTTTACCTTAGACTTCTGTAAATTTTAGTTTCTTTACTTGTAAAATGGGTATTCAAGCAATAAGTGCACCTACCCTTTAAATATGTTCCATGAAGATTAAATAAGAGCTGACATTGGGTTTACACTCAGACTTCTTTGCTGGAAAAATGTGGTAATCAGAATTATAATGGGAATAAGTTCTGTAGCAGTGGAAGTAAAATTCATACAGACGGATAGGGAAAAATCAGAAGACACTGTAAATAGGGGTAAGAGAAATAAAAGTTTAGGAATGTCAAATCCAAGAATATAGTCTGAAAAAATAGACTCTCAAACCTGGGTTGGAATATGACTGCAACTACACCAAAACCTATAAACAATTCCATGTTCTCCATTTAAAGATTGAGTACACAATTAATGTAGTTTCTATAAAGTCTAGAGAAAGGGAAATGCATAAACGAGAAATAAATATTAATGCATATTTTTCACTGCTTAAAGGGAGCATTGCAGAGATATTTGCTTCAGCCTAGCCTTACGCAAAAGAAGGATACATCAAACTGTCACACTGACAGCTTCTCAAACCATCCAGTTGTCTTCTATTGTCACAATGTCATAATCAAGTACATATCTGTTGGGGGTTTGGCATTCAATGGTCATTTCCTCTCATGGAGAGAATATTTGGCTCCTTTTGATAGTTTTAGGTCTAATTAACAAGCTGGCATATTAGTTCATATATGAATTGAGTAACCAGTTCCAACGATATGACTGAACACTAAGAGTCTTGATTCAACAGGCTTCTAGCGATAGAGAAGCTTGGAACTAGACCCAATAGCATCCAAATAATGCAAACTACACCCACATCTATGATATGTTGTCAGATCAGTCATTAACCTCAGTAGGCAGCAGTTCTTCTTTCACTATAATATAATCGAAAATCATGAAGACAGACAATCCAACTCAATTCTAACCTTTTCCAAGTGAAAAACATGGTGCTAGAACCAGGATCTTGTACTTCAGTTAAGAGCATGCATAATTATGATTCAATTCTTATGGTAAAAATATACATCACTCATATATTACATTTGACACAGAGGAAAATGGTAGGGAAAATAAAAGAAGAGACATTCAGAGAAAAAAATTAAGAGGAAAAACTGAAGCTATTTAAGATTAAAAATAAGCTATGCTAATGCTTACATCTTTCCTTTTATTCCAGATATTAATTGGAAAAGAAATGTGAAGTGAGATAACCCCAAGGTTAAAATGAATAGGCTAAATAAAGGCTTAGGTATAGATTGTCATTTTAGTTTTTCTTCTGTGAAATAATGTGTTCTACTTTATGCTAGGACACAGCTCTCTCTTTGCCAAGTGTTTGAAAAAAGGGTTCTTCTAATGTATTTAAAAATCAAAGAATTTGGTACTTTCTGTCCAGCAAGAACACTCTGTGGTAAATACTATGTGCTTCCAAATGGCACAGTAGTAAGTAAACAGCAGGACATCCATTAATTTCCATAGTGGTGGCTTCCCATAGAATCATGATTTCATTTACAAGCAACATGAACAACCTTCATTTCCTATTTTAAAAAGTCACATTCCATAAATAACCTTAAAATTCAATTTCCTGTAATACAAACTTTATTATTTGTGGTTATGACCTGAACTAAAGGTAGCATTTCTGTGAGATTAAATAAAAAAAATCTTCACAGTTTAACATTTCAGAGAATTTCTCCCTTTATGTTCAGTTAACATTAAGCAAAGGATTTTAACTTAACTTTTTTAAAAAAGATTTTGCATGCATTAAAATGTAAACATTCACTATTATTTCTTTGTTTCTCCTACTTTTAGGGAGGGTACAGGCAAACCTAGAAATTTAAAGAAACAAGTATACAAACAGAATTATTTGCCCTCTGAAATTCCTATAAGACAGTACTCCTGCCAATAGAGCATATTTTATACATTTTCAACAAGACGAATCAAAATAACTTTACATTGAATGGTTGGAGGTACAGGATTTGAGAAGACTTGCAATTTTGTTTTATGCTTCTTTTGACCATAGGATGCCTAGATGCTCTAGAATTAGAAACCAAGATTGTAATTTTACTTTCTTAGTGGATTTCTGCCAGATTTATTGCTCCATAATACTTGGCAAGTATCATTCAGTATATGTGTGCACTGAACATTCAAGCCTGTATCTCATTTGGTAAAGAGATGTTCTTGAAACTGATAGTGATTAGGAATATTGGAAAAATAACAAAAGAAAAAAATGCTCAAAATTTCGGTTTAAATATATGCAATGCTATGCTTTATGTGTTCAACATCCATTTCTGTATAATTCCCGTGCATTAAAATAATTAGATATTTAACTATACATGTGTTAGTTGAGTTTATACAAGTTCCATTTAATTATATGACCACAAATCTGTGCATTTGGTAATGTATACACCACTTTTTCACAGGCTATTGCTTTTGTAGCAGTCATCTGCTCTTAAATTTAAAAAATACTGGAAGAAAAAAATGGTCACATTACAGTCACTAAAAATATCTTATAAAATGTAAAAGAAGAAAAATTTAGAAACAACAAAACACAAATGAGAAAAACAAATTTCATCATAGAAAGTATATTATTAAGCAAAAATACTTTATTCTTATTAAATTATAATTTCAATAAGCTTGATCCCTCCCAGTTCTGTGAAAAAAATATACAGTGGTTATGAGTAGTAATAAAAACACTAATGACTGCAAAAAATAAAGTTTGACCTTTTCCATTTTTTTCGAGAAAGTAATTTCATGAAAAATTACTGGTAGGAAAGCAGTACTGAGTGCATACATGAGAAAAGCATTCATGGCTTTATATTATTAGTTTCTATGTTTGATAATAAGTGGGCTCAGCTAACAATAAAGTTAGATGACACATGAAAGAATTTGTTCATTTTACTTTTGTGTTATGTATTTAACTTTTTTAAAAAATCTAATTATAGTTGCTGCTCTGGGGTTACAATAAAAACTCAGACATGGAAGATTTCTACTCTCAAGATTTTTCTATTCTAGAAAGAGAGTTATAGAATTTATGAACATCCTGGGAGTGCAACAGAAAGTGCCTCAAGACTTCAGAAAAGGTTGAGATTATCCTGACTTGGTATAAAACAAGAGAGAGTCACATCGACAGGAGCTCCATAATACATATCACTGGATACATGTGAAGCTTTTTATCCCAACATCTTTGACCTTTCCTTTTTTTTCCTTTGATCTTTGTTAAGTATTGGCTATAACATACTGAATTCATTTAAAAACTATGTGAGTGCAGATCACAGCCAAAAAGTATCAGCATGTTATGCCATGGACATAAGTAGTTAAGGGAGCTTAGAAGAAAAAAACTTTTTGAAGACTGGACTGGATGAACAGTGAAACACAGAAATGAAGGATTATCTAAATCGGTATTATACCCAACAAAAACTAAGAATTATTACCTATCTTCTTCAGGGATATAGTGCCAAAATATTCTAGAAATGTGTTATTTCATGTCAAAACATTAAGTTCTTTTTTTCCCATCTATTTAACTATTGTTCTAGGGTTACATTTATCAGTTCAAATCCTCAGTTTCCACATTTATATTTGTGGTGCTAGGACATAAACCAGGGCGTTACAATGCTAGGCAAATGCTGTATCACTAAGACTGTATCTTCAATCTCAGTCCCACACTAAATTGGTATCATCTCTTTGTCCTTAGAGATCTTTTCAATTTACATACTCACTCTAAGCAGTCTTTAGCACATTCATGATTCCAACCACAATCTGGAGGTGATTTTTTTGTATAAAGATTCTTTAAGATCTCCAACTCATTCAGATACCACCTGAGTTACAGTCTCATACATGTAGTCTTCTCTCATTTTATATTTCCATATATCCAAAATTGAACAGCTCCAGTAAAACTAATTTTCCTTTTGCAACTCACATCTTGAATAATGCTTAAAAAAAGAAAATTATCATCCTTTATATTTTTCACGTAGTTAGTCAATATATTTCTGTATTTACATCCTAAATATCAGCTGTTTTCTCCTTTTACTTCTCAGTTAATAAAGCATCACTTCAGCGATGGATATAACTCAACAGGCATAGAACCTGCCTGGCAAGCACAAGGTCCTGAGTTTGATTCTTGGCATCAAAAAGTAAATTAAATAAATAAATAAATAAGCATCACTCCAGAACACAGGATCAGCCTTCTACTTTATCTATTATAGTAACTTCTGGTATCTCCTCTTTCTTTCACCTTTTAATAGAACATTCAAAGTGCTTGCAGTATAATCTCATGCAAACATAAATCCAATTGTGTTCTTCTGTACAGAATACCTAAATCTCATTCCTCATTTACATTCTTGTTGATATTATTAATCATATCCCAGTTAAAGATATATAATGTTTACATTCACTCAAGTTTTCAGGTTTTTTTTTAAATTTTGAGACAAGGTTTTCATAAATTGCTAAATGCTCCAACATGCAGTCCTTCTGCCTCATCCACCCAGAGTGGTGGGATTACAAGGGTGCACTGCCTCACCAGCTTACCTTTATATCTCCAGTACCTAACACATATATTAGCCAATGTTTGCTTATTTAATGCTAATCCAAGATAGAGAAAGGTATGAGATTATTGTAGTAAGAACTATTCTAAGATCACAATGCATTTCTTTTAATTTTTTTTATTGTTTCATTATGTTTCTAATACACATCAATTACATTTACCTTGAGGAATTGGCACATATACATATCACATCTTACTCATGTTTCCCTTCCCTTTCTGGCCTTCTCTTCTCGCCCCATCCTCAGATACACTTTCCATTTCCAAAATGACTGCATCCCAGTTTCCTATCATCTCTCTTTTATTTTGCCCTTTAAATCATTTATATTCTGGGTTTCTCACATAACAGAAACCAAACAACATTTTATATTCTGTGTATAATTTACTTCCCTTAGCAGTATGTTCTTAAGATGTGTCGATTTTCCTACCAATCACTCAGATTTATTCTTCTTTATGGCTATATATATATGACTTTTTTCTTCATCCATTTTTCCATTCATCTGTTGATTAGCATATAGATCATTTGCAAAATTTAGTTAGTGAATTGTGCTGCTATATACATGAATATTCTTGTATCCCATAATATGATATCTTTAACTCTTTCAGGAAGATGCCCAGAAGAGATATAGCAGAGTCATGTAGAATTTTTAGTTTTGGTTTTTTGAGGGTCTCCATAGTGATTTGTGCAGTGGCTACACCATCTTGCATTCCCATCAACAATGTGGAATTTCTTTTTCCTTGCCAGTATTTGTTGTTTTTGAGTTCTTGAAAATAGTCATTCTTATTGAGTTGTCTTGAAGATAGCAAATTATGGGATTTGCTATCCCATAATTTGCATTTCTTTAATAGCCAAAGACTCTAAACATTTGTTCACATACCTGTTGGCCATTTTCACTGCTGTTCTGTATAGTAGTTTAAATTTTAGCCAGAGCAGTCAGGCAGGAGAAAAGACTAAACAGACAAGAATAGGAAATGTAGAAGTCAAAATCCTTTTTAGGGGATTGCATGATCCTTTACATAGAAGACCCAAAAAATTCCACCAGAAGATTCATAAAATAATAAATAAATTCAGCAAAGTGGCAGGATAGAAAATCAATACACACAAATCAGTAGCATTCTTATGAACCAACAATGAATGCACTGAAAAAGAAATTAGGACAATAACCCCACTCACAGTAGCCTCAACAAACAAATTAAATACCTAGGAATTAACTTACCTAAGAAAGGAAATAGTAAAAATCATAGTATACAACAGAACTAGAACAAAAAGAACACTAGAAAATGAAAAGACAACTCTTGATCTTGGATAGGCAGAGCCAATATGATCAAAATGGCCATATTACCAAAATTATACACAGATTTAAGGTCATTTCAATCAAAATGCCATCAACATTCTTCATAGAACTAAGAAAAAAACACTCCAAAAGTTTGTACAGTGTCAGAAGAGACCCAGAATAGTCAAAGCAATCCTAAGCAACAAGAACAAAGCAGGAGGCATTGTTAATGCCTTTTTCAAGTAATGCTATAAAGCTACAGTGATAAAAGGCACCATTGTACTGGCATAAAAATAGACATGTTTATTAATGGAAAGAACTGAGGAGGCAGAAACAATCTCAGGAAATTTTAACCATCTTTTTTTTTTTTACATAGGAAACAATAACATACACTGAAAATAGGAAAGCCTTTTTTTCAGATGATGGTAGGAAAAATGGTTATTCATTTTCAGAATTAATCTAGATCCAATCTCTCTCTCACCTGTGCTAAAATCAAATGAAAATGGATCAAAGAGTTAAATATTAAAACAGAAACACTGAATCTCCTGGAAGATAAAATACGTAAAATTCTTGAAGACACAGGCAAGGACGTTCTGAATGGAATCCCAGTTGCACAAGAAATAATACCAAGAACCAACAGTGAAATAATATCATAGTTAAAAATTTCACAAAGCAAATAAACAATTTAAAAACTTAAGAAACAACTTATAGAGTAGAGTATGCACACATGTGTTTGTGTGTGTCCCAGTTACTCCTTAGAAAGTGAACTAATATCTAGAATAACAATGAACATAAAAAATTAGCCCCTCCAATAAAGACCCCATAAAAAATGAGCAATTAAAATGAATAACCACTTTTGAAAACATGGCATATTTTTGTTCTATCTGGGCATGTTAGAAAAGACTTCTTGAAGGAAAGAATATTTCAACTGACTATGAAGGGACAGATAAGATTTCTCAAGATGAAGGACTGACTGAAAAGTCATTCTAATTATTAGCAAAGATGAAATAGAGTTTAGGATGGGAAAGGACAAGGAGACAGTGATTTACAAAGAAGACTGGGATCATCAGTTCTCACTGGCTGTTAAATGATCTTGAAATTCACTATATTCAAAAGATAGTGTTTTAAAATTAAACAAAGTTGCACATAAACATATGTGCAGACAAAACTACAGAGGCAGTGTCTTACACAATGTAATCTGCTCCTTTATACTATCTACTTCCAAAATATTTATTTTATATATGAATTGTTCACTAAATCCATTTTTTGTCTGGGTTACTTTTCTCTCATGGCTGGAACAAAATATCCGACATCCAAAATGAAGGCAGGAAAGGTTTATTTAGCTCACAGTTTGTGGAGGCTGCAGTTCATAATGAGCTGGCTCCAAGGTAGGGTGACATGGCTCCAGGGCAACATGTTAAGGCAGCAGCCAGCAAAAGCAGCTAAAGCAAAAGGGGGAAGAACAAGCCTCTTCTCTCTTATATAGTAAACAGAATAAAACCAAACAAAACCAAACAAAATAAGGCAATAGAAAAA
>RJWT010034377.1:0-13690 GCA_004365215.1 Cuniculus paca
TTTTCATCTTTGCTTTACAATGAGTGTGTTCTTACCTATTCAAAAATTACTGTAAAAAGCAGTATGCATCCCATGGCAGCAGCTGATTCTTGATTGCATCAAGAGGCCACTAGCTGGTCTGGCAGTGGAGCTCTGTAGGAGAAGGCTTCCTCAATGAGTGCAAGGCCCTGGACTCCATCCCCAGAACTGGGAAAAAAGGCACACTGAGTAACCGATTGACACTGTGCAAGTCCATTTTGTGACATCTGCACAATGACAAGGTAACTGCATCTCTCTCAGCCTGAAGGCCGGGAGGGCAGTGGGGAGGAGGGGCCAGATTATGAACTGAGAAAGTGGAAGTTGCCTAACCTGCAGCCAACTGGACCAGAGGCAGAAGAGTCAGCAAAGGGTCAAAGGTGTGTCGGGGGACAGGCTTTCACCACTACCCCTAATCAATCAAGTTAAGGCGCATGGACCAGGGAGATGACAAGACCTTCTTTGGGGAAGGTGCGTTTGATGTGCCTATGGGAGAAGCAAGGGAAAAATCTGGGAACCATTTTGGATTTGTCAACACTGGGAAAGACCTGAGCCAAAGACATGATTTGGAAGTCATTACTGTGCAGAAGAGAGTTAAAATCAGGGTCGTACGTGACGTTGCATGAGCTGATGAATTGGATTTACCATTCGGGAAATTGTTTCTGCGAGATTAAAGTTTCAATATCCAGGGTTGTAAAGAGCATTCATTATGATGCGAGCTGAATTGCAAGCCTGTGTTACCTTGACGTTGGAATTCAATCTCCTCACTTGATATGCACCACATGGTCTTAGTCAATCACACTTCCAGGACCTTTGATCATGACCAGGCTAAATACCATATGTCCCATTAGACTTCATATTCTGGTTACAAAATTCAATGAGAAACTGCTACCTGCAACCACAACATCTGCTGTCCAAACCACTATTAAGCACCACAAAACAGCCATGCAATTAACTTTTAGCAGAGAGATTCTTTAGTCACCCCATCATGTGTAGCAGGCCTGAAAGACATGCATTTTACATTTGCCAGAGAGAACATATTGCAGCCCATATTTTAGGCATCTCCCTTTGGAGGGTATGAAAATTTTGTTAGTCATTTAAGACAGGAATGTAAATTTAAATTTGTGCATGACTGGAATGGTTTGCATGACCCTGGGAACATCTGTTTTTTAAAAACCATTGGCTGGTTGTCCGGTGACCGTCACTCACCACCCAGAGACTGGGATGCCTAAAGACAGAGTTGGGTAGATTTTTTAGTGTTTCTGATTGAGTTTGGTTCATGCAGAGTCCAGTGACTGAGTTTCAGTAAGGGAGATTTCTCATCATTTTAAGATGAAGGGGCAACTACTAATATCTACTGTGTATTTACTTTGGGCCAAACGCTCAATATTTCACTTACATAGCTTACTGAATTATCCCAAATCTTATGTGGTAGCTATTACTGTCTCATCTTACAGATGGTGAGATTCACTCAACCTAACATAAAATATTCAGACAATTGGGCTTCTCCAACTATATTTATTTTTAGAGAAACTGAACTCATGATTCAGAACTCGCTGGTGTTTTTATCTCACTGACTAGCTTTGTGGAGCTCGGTAATGCTATATAAGGTGGAGACCACTGGAAATCATTTGTCTTTACCTTGCTAGCCTCCCCATTTTTTTTTTTGATGAAGCAGCTCTTTTCCTTTGGAAGCTCCGTGTGATTCAAGTGGGGTTCAGCCAGGTGCCATGCCTCTTTCCCCCCCACATGTCTAGACACAGAAGTCAACCTATGCTGTCAGAAACCCCAGGCCTGGACCCAAGAAATCGCTCAGAACAAGCTTATTATCCAAGAAGGTCAAAAAGAGTTCTTAAACTATGACCACAGAAGTAAAGGCCTGCTCATCTATCTGCATTCACGAATCTAGAGACAAGTAACCCCAGAGAACCTGGTCAGGGACAACTCTATCAGACTCTGTCAACATGGAGAGGAGCAGGGTCAAGACCTGGCAGAAGCAGAGAAACAGAGTTGGAATACCACCATCCAGTCTCTAAGCCAGCTGCCCTGGCACCCCTTCATCTTAGGATCCCCCAGACACCCCAGTCTATCAACTTCCTATGTTGTTAACACCGGTAATTTGAGGTAGTCTCTCTTGCTTAGGTGCACAGAAACAGATTTACCAGGAAATAGAATTTAATTATCTAGCAAAACATGATCAGAGATGACTATCATCGACTTCAAGTTTCACCTTTTGAAAGAAATAAATTTGTATACAAACTAAAAATTATTAATATCAAGATTTCAGACACACCCATTGAGAAAATGCACCTTAGGAAGTGGATAATTGAATTCAAGAAGGATTTGAGCTGTGCATTTAGATACAGCAATAACACAATCGTTTACCGTGGATGTTTTGGCAATTATCTTACATTAAACAAAGCAGAAAGATAAATGACACTGAAGAGTAGACCCTCCAGCACCCTGCTCAAAGGGCCCCCTCTGAATACAATCTTTAAGACAGCTACACACTGTATTACCACCACGTTATTTTGCTCTAATTTTACTAACAATTGTCCAAATCGCTTTTTCAAATTTATGACTTAGCCACAGTAACATCTCTATTTCATTATGAATTATCTGAGGCAAGCCATTTAACCTCTCAGGGACCCAACTTCGTCATTTAACAAGCAGATTCAATACCTGACTCGCAAGATTGTTGAGAACATCTGGTGAGATAACAGGCTCTAAAGCACTTTGAAAAACATAAAGGTTATTTGTATTAACTCAAAAAATAAGATTTCTCAAGACAGAGCTCAACTATATTCTATGTCTTTTTGTCATTTGGGATCCAACAATATGCAGCGTATAACCATTGTTACTCTCCTACAATCTTGTTTTGAAATTTTGTACCAGTTTTTTTTTAAAATAAAATGAAAAATAAATCCATTAATACTCCTGAATAGAGACCTACCACAGATCAAATGTAGAGGAAAATTAGGTCATAGTAGTATAGTTAGGACCTTGGTCACACCCTCCTTGGTCTTTCTAACCTTGTGAACCTTTGTCAGATCTATCCAAACCAGTCAACTCTCCACTCTCCCAAACAGTCTAGACTCAGATGTAAGTCAGCCCCTGAAATCTGTGCTCTTGACACATGCTTCAAACAACACCTGACCTTAGTGAGATCTAGATCAAGATCTAGTTCCTCCACTCTAACTGCACCCCAGGGCCTTTGAACTCAGGGAACCCTAGGGCTGGAATAGAGAAGAGTTGGAGGCTGCCCTGTTCACAGGTTGCAAGTGGGCCTCTCGAGCCATCGTCTCTCATTTAGAGGAGCTGCACTGTGGCTCCTGTGCCCCTGCATCCTCTCTGTCCAACTAAATCGTAAGTTGACTGAAGCCAGAAAGTGGCTTATATGCTTCTTATGTGGGATACTCAACAAATACTGTGCTTAGTTTAAAAAAAAAAAAACAAACCAAGTCCTAAAGAAGAAAATGGCTGAAGAACAAAGGAAAATGAAATGAGGAAGGTAAAGCTATAGAAGAGCAGGTTACCGACTGGAATCTATTCAAAATAGATCAGGGAGCAAGTCCATTCAAAAGAAGCGCAGAACTAACAGAGTCATTGTTTGATTATTCGATCATTTTTTATGCCCAGATCTTGTAACCTGAACAACTACTTCTAAGACAACAATATGGAATGTATTGACTAGTGTTGATTTCTTACTGTTGTTTGTTTTGTTTTGTTTTGTTTTTGAAATTCTGTATTATCTCATCCTTTTTTCTGTTTTTCTTTTTAAAATAAAATAAAATTTAAAAAAGCCCAGAAATCTCAAATCAAATTTTTTGAATGCAAAGAACTTACAAGATGATTTAATTTACATCCTTCCTTCATGACACATTATCACTCCCTAATTCCTCTGACTTGTGAATTTGAACTTTTACATATGAAATTTACCTACTGTAAGGCATGACTCCTGGCCACTTCCTATAAACACAGTCCAAGAGAATGGGACCTTGAAAACACAACATGTCTTTATGGGTATAAACACAGAAGCAAACAAGACATCTTGAACCAGATTTATGGTGTTATGGCTTGTATCTAGATGTCCACCCAAAGCCTCATGTGGTCATAGCTGGGGCTTTTTGGATCCCACAGGATTTGGGATGTATGAATGTGGATTAAGAGTGTGGATAATGGAAGCCCTACCCTCAGTGTGAGTGGCATCAATCAATAAGCTTACAGCCTAGATGGAATATAAAGGGACAGAAAGAAGGCAAGCTTTTGATGCTGCTTGCTGGACCTGCTATGGACTGTTTCTCCTCTGCAATGCCACTTTGCCATGCTGCCCCACCTTGGAGCCAGTCGACCATGGACTGAAACCTCTACAAACTGTGAGCTAAATGAACTTATCCTCCTTTAACTTGTGGATGTTGGGTATTTTGTCTCAGCAGTGAGGAAAGTATGAGATACATGGTATTTTTTTAATTTTACATTTCAGCATAGAATACATTAGATGATAAATAGGCAAACAGGATTATCTACCTTGAAACATGAAAAGCACAGGATATTCACAGGTCAAGGGTCGTTGGAGGGGCTCATTCAAAGTTTCTGGGAGTCCAGCTCTTAAACTTTGGTGCAGTAGATGGGAAAACACTGACTTAGCACTCAGCAGTTCTGGATTTTCCCCATCAGGTACAGTTTTGTGACTAATGAGAGATTCCCAAATTCTGACTACCAGATTTTTTGTCTTAAAAAAGAGTCATAAAGATTAAATGAGATGATATGTGTAAAGATGCTTTAATTATAGAAAAGCAAGCCGGGTGTGGTGGCTCACGCCTGTAATCCCAGCACTCGGGAGGCAGAGACAGGTGGATCGTTGTGAGTTCAGGACCAGCCTGGGCTACAAAGTGAGCCCAAGGCCAGCCTGAACAGCATAATGAGACCCTGTCTCAAAAACAGGGCTGGGGATCTAGCTCAGCGGTCTAAGCGCCTGCCCGACAAGTGCAAGATCGTGAGTTCAATCCCCGGTGCCGCAAAAAAAAAAAAAAAATTATAGAAAAGCATAATTTGCATTATTTACTATTTAGCCAACTAATTTATATCAAAGACTGTTTTAATCTAGCTGCCCCCCAAATCTGAGCTTTCCGAATCTAAAAACTAAAGCTGAAAAATACCACCTTTGAGTCTTTATTCCAGACCCAAAGGAATAATCAACAAACCCCTGAGTGCAGCATGTTTCTGCTCTGACAGCTTCCTGAATTCATGTGACTTCAACAAACGATGCACAGTCAAGAGTACCCTGCTCTTCACTTAGTCCTTCCCAGCTCAAGACTGCAAACACAACAAAGCTGTTTTTGCTTCTGAGATTCCTGCGAAAATGGGAGGTAGGCTTTTTCATGGGTACGTGGGGCCTTCTCTACCACCAGCATCTGTCTTTACTCTCAATTCATCCTTTCTCAGTCATTTGTCAGGCTCCACCTTGCCTGGGTGCTGATACTTCCTCCCCAAGCCTCCACTGAAAGAACCAGGGCTTTAATCTCCCATCTCCCACCTAGAGATGCTCAGGTATCTCACAGCCCAGGCCCCAGTTCATGCCGGGAAAGTTACCCAGAGACTGTGCAAAAGATACCTGGCTTTTGTCCAGCAGAACAAATTAGGTTCTTATGGGTTGGGACTCTGGACAGCAGAGATGAACAGACCTTAATGATCATCCTTTTCACCCAATCATTTGAAGTATACTTGTCCTGCCGAAAAGCCCTGTGGGTGGGAACAAACCTCAGCATTCTAGAAGCTCCCGTGACAGACTGGAAATAAGGACATAATGATGAATAAAACACTAAAGTTGACTGTTTAGGAGCTCTGTCCTAGAAAGCATCCCCAGAGATCCTAAACTGTGTTAGCAGAGTTGAAAAGGACCCTAGAAATTAGTGCCACTCTCTCAGTTAGCAAATGGCACACAGGAGGCACAAAGGGAGCAAGCAAAGTATTCAAGATTATACAATAAGTGGCAAAGCTGGAGGGAGAACACAGGACTCTCTGGCCCTCCAGATTCTGTGGCCATTTCTGGACTAGATGTACATATTCTACCAGCATCTTTTAACATCTGCCCTCAATACAACCTTGGCTGCCTCCTTATCCAAGTGAGTGGCACAGCCAGAGGATCTCCCCATTTTCCTGCAGCCCAGTGACTACAGAGTGCAAAATCAGAGCTGCCATCATCTACCCTGGTACTGAGCTCCCCAAACTGTGCATTGATGAGCTCTGGCTCTAGCAACTGCACCCGATCACTTTCTCCAAGAGAAGATGCTGGATAAGTACTGAGAACTGACTGGCTGATTAATGCACTAGTATGTAACAAGGTTTATAACCTCCTTCCTGAACTCACAGCCAAAGCAACTCCACTGAATAGCCTCTCTTCCTCTCTTCCTTTCTCCCTGACTCGCTTATAAATTCTGATACTCATCATGTCACATGCCAGGAAAGCTATTACTTTGGGGTTTACCTTTAAAAAAGAAAAAAAAAATAATAATAAAGCACCAAAGTCCATAGGGGAAATTTTTCATGAACCAAATGTGAACGAGAAAATGTGCACTGACTCCAATTACACTCAGTTCTCCAGGGGGCTCTAATCTAATGGCCCATCGTGGTGTCAAGAGCTACTTTCCCAGCTTTTGAGAGAGGAGAACACAATCCTTTAATCTCGGCAGGAGGTGAGGGTCAGGGATAGATCTGGGGCAGAGGCCATTGATGCATGGAGGATAAAGTCTGCATTCAGGCCCTAGCAGACTGGAGGCTGAGTGTGTGTGCACACAGGAGCAGCTGAGCAGGGAGGCTGAGCCACAGTCTGTGTGGGTACCAAAAATGTGTCCTCAGGACCTTGGAGTAAAAACAGACAGACATCTATGCATAAGGAGAATTCAGTGCAGCCAGAGGCAAGCAAGTCTGACTCCTCCAGAAGCCATTTTTATGGAAAACTTCCTTCCTCTATATGAATGTGCTGCAGACTAGGTCACATCAGATAACGTGTATGCACACATGCACATAAGTGTGTGCCTCTGTACTTTTATATACAAAATCAAGACCTCTGGGCTCCCAGCAGTCTCTTGCCCCTGATAGAACTGCATTCCAGGCCTGGCCACCATGGCAAACACTCAGATGCTGGACCAGCCATTTATTTAACGTGAGGTAGACAAGGGAAGATGAAATGTCATCAGACAATAGCATTAATGCAGGAAGGAAGATGGGTAGCATGTGGTTTCTCCAGAAAATGACTTTCATTCTTTCTACTCCTCTCCCTTAGTGAAATCAGAAGTCAGAGACCCATGCAATCTCAGGCCATTCAAATGATTCTGTGTTCCAAATGACATTTTAAGTAACAAAGTGCCAAGATATCTGTTCCTACTAACATGACCTGCTCTCCTCCCAAGAGGCCAGCTTCCCATGGCTGCTCCTTCAAGTGACCATGATGAACTCATCCGGCCTCGCCAAGCTGCACTTCCCTTCTGCAGTTGGAAAACACAGATCAATACATACAGCAGAAGCACTTAGACTCTGTCCATAAAACCTCCCGTGTAAATGGGAAGAATGTTCCCACACCAGGCTAACGCAGGCTACCTCTGACGACAGCATCACCTGGGCCTGGGAGACACTGGGTGGAGGAAGAAAGAAGAGCAAAATGACAGCCACAGCAAACTGACCCTAAGGTCAAACAAAAGCCAAGCAGATAATGAGAAGACAGGATCACTGCCCTGTTGGCTTAAAATGCTACAAGTGTCAGTTTTCTTAACATAAAAATCACACAAGGGTGTAAAGAAGGTGAGTGGTCCACACATATATCCGTGTCTGGCCAGTGTCGCCCCGCCAGCTGTAGACAGAAGAGGTGTTGCCTCTGACTCAGTAGCCCAAGGGTCACAAAGGCCACTGTAAACCTCTCTAGGTCCCCTATGGGAATCTGAGCAGACTTGGGGGCACCTGCAAGGAGGACACTAGCCAACCACGCTGTGGGCGGAATTTCCAGTTACCCAGAGAAGAAATTAAACAACCACAAGATGAAGCGGGTGCTTGTGGTTTGCTCTATAAAAGTCCCTAGAAAAGACAGAGTCTTTGGCAACCCACTTGGGACCCCTTCTGCCTCTCTCTCAGACAGAAGCTTTCTTTCACTCAATAAATACATTCTGCTCTTAAAAAAGGAAAGAAAAAAATCTAACAAACAAATGTGATGCTGTGGCTTTAGCTTCGAAAAGGCCAAGGGGGAGGAATACTGAGCACTAGGAGAGGGGCCCCAGCGATCTATTTTTGAGGAACTCCTAGCACCAATTTGCAAGCACCTATCTCCAAATAGCCTTCAGCAACAAGTTTCTAAAATGGCAAATCTACCACTTCTTTTCCCTGCGAGTGCTTAGTCACGCCGCCACTCTGACCGAGAACTCGTTTCCAAAGAGCCCGCGGAGGGAAGCCGAGCGGGGCCTGACATGTCTGCAGCCACTGCGGCTGTCGGCGGCTTAGCAGCAGCAGCAGCAGCAGCAGCCCCAACCCCAGGCAGCGCAGCGCAGGCCGAAGGGCACCGCCTGGGCCCCCTCCTCCCACGCACTCACCATCAGCAGGCTGAGCGCAGAGTCCGGCACCAGCTGCACGGCCATGGTCTCCGATTCCCGTGCACAAACGCTCCTGCCGACTCAGAATGCCTGGGCATCCGCAGCCACCTACAGCAAAGCAGCCGGAAATCCAAGCTTAGGGTGCAAAAGCCTCAAGGTGAAGACAGGCCATGCTTCCGCGGGGTGAGGAGAGGGCGGGGGCACGTTGGAAAGATGGGATGAATCTGTGCTTAGGGAGAGAAAAATGAAAAGAAGGAAAATAGGAAGCTGCAAGTTATTTAAAGGTGAACCCTGCCTGGCTTCTCTAAAATGCACAAACATGGAAACCACATCAAGCACAAATGCAGAAGCTTCCACCCGGCATTTTAAACTGCTACTTTAGCCTAGGCAACAATGCTTCTCTTAACTGACAATTAAAATAAAACATTCCCTGCTGCAAATACATCAGCCAGCCCTCGCAACCCCCTCTCCCTGCATCTCTCAGCAATTCTGCTGCATAAACAGGCTGAATGTCACAACCTACCGCTTGCAATCTGGCCAGAGGCTTCCTTCCTGCAGAAAGGTGTGTCCCTTTTGCAAAATCAGTGTCTGGGAGGAGACAGCCGAGTCTGACCTGGAGGCACCAGGCAGTCACTGGAGATCAGCAGATGTCCTCAGCATCACCAAGGAGAAAGTCACTTGTGAATTGACCTCGCCTGCCTTCCTCAAATCTACTTTTCCTCCTCAGGTAGACTGACGAGCTCAGTTCCCTGCAAGGGTAACATACTTGCAAGGAATGTGGGATTCCACTGCCTATTCTGTTAGCATTCCCAGCTCCCTGTACCACAAGTACGCAGGCAGCAGACACCCTCTACCTCTCCCTCCCTCCCTCGTCCCTCCCTCCCTCTCTTCCCTTCCCTCCCTTCTCCGCACAGGGCTGCCTGGTAGGAATTTTGAAGGATCCTCCCTGGCTCTGGGAGGGAGAACATAGGAGGTTAACGTGTAGGAAGGGAAGGGATGCTGCTTAGGACAAAAAGGCGAATTATCCTCGAAAATCAAATCATGCAGCATTTTCTCTGGAAGATGTCAGTAAGGAAAAAAAAAAAAAGAAAAGAAAAGAAGAAGAGGAAGAAGGAAACCTGCCCAGTCTTGTTATACGGAGCGGCTCAAACAGCTTCCCAGAGTCAAAGATTTAATAAAATCATGACACCCTTCCTTACAAGCACCGCCAAGTTTGTATTGTCTCAGGGAGTCCACAATTCCAACTAAAAATGATGATTGCTGATATGTACACAGTATGTGTTTGGATCATTTTCTGATTTATTTTCCCTTCACTCACCCTCTACAATGACTCCAAAAATTCTTTAACCTTAACTGCACGGTGTAAAATGTAGGAGAAAGGAAGCCAAATTTGTAAATGAGAAACTGGGGGGAAGAAACTAAGGGCCTTGAAGTGTCCCTGTGTACAGGGAGGGCTGTGGCCCCTCGATGTTTTATACTTTGGAAAGTATTTATTTGATCATCACAGGGCCCGGCACAGAGGAAGTTCTAAAGATGTTCACCGAATGGAAGAGAGCATAGCTTTCTCCTTGTTTCTCCTGTGGGATCCCAGTGACTTTGCAGCTCACCTCCACGTTGCATGCCTGGATTCTGACACATTGCCCTCTGGAGTCACTGAGCTACTTCTTGGCATCAGGTACCTGGAGACTCACAGCAAAGTCACAGAGCTGTGGCCTTGCGAGGAGCTGCAAGCAAGTTCCAGACACTGCAGGCTTCATAACATTGCTCAAAAGTGATTATTAATATTAGTATTTTAAAGATAGTTACAGTGATCTAAGGAACATATCCCCACTACTGATTTAAGAAACCTAACCCTAACTACACTTGCAGGTGGACTTCTGGATGCATTCAGCTGGCCTTTGTTGAAGTCCTGCTTTGTACCTCTGTCTCCTTCCAAGGACTTTGTAATCTCATCAATGTATGAGACGTATGCAAGCACCCTTTATGACACGAGATATGACAGACTCTAAAGTGGCTTAAAAACAAATCCTTTGGGCAGCATGGTAATGGGAGAGCTCGCTTTGGCTTCAGAAACATGGTAGATTTTGAACTGGAATCTGAGGAATACCAGGGCACCTTTTATATGACCTATTTTTAATAGACTACATGGACTGTATATTTTGAAAATACAGAAAACATAAGCAAAGGACTATACAGGAGCTATCTCAGGTGGTGGATGTGGCTGGAGGGAGTGACTTCAGACTGGGGAAGTCAGGACACTTGCAGGTGGGAGGCAGGCTCCTTGGAGTTAGTATCACCATGGATCCTGCCTCTCGCAATACTTTGATTATGGTTTCCTTTTTCTGGGAAACCCTCACCCCATTTCTGCTTGAGTGGTAGCCCAGATTCCCTCAAAAACAAGGCCTGCAGCAAGTCTCCTGTATGAAGACCGTCTTGGAAGGTGGGACCACAGGGTCACAAAAGGACACTGGGAAGGTGATGCAAGGATGGAATGACAGTGGGCATGAGTTGGTTGTGAGCTCAGAAGTGAGGTAGGGCCCTGAACAGGCATGGAAGCTCCATTCTTGGGACAGCCCATCGAGGGGAGGTCAAAGCGGGAGCTAATGGCCTAGCATTGCCAGCGGCACTTGGGCGTCAAATGGACCCCACCGGAGGTGAACTCCCTGCCCTTCAGGACTGTGTTACCTGCACCTCAAGCACCCATGAGAGGCATTGTATCTGAGCCCAGAAGTAGAGGGAAAATCCACAGGCTTTGAGAGTGCTGGAAACCACCCCAAAGCCTGACTGTGCCCTGGCGGAGGTGAGGACAGTTGGAAGTGCTGGGGCTGAATGACAATGACAACAGCTGATCTCTCAAAGAACCAAGGATCCCTGGGGTACATGCAGATGGGTACATCTGGGAAGTAAATAAATTAAGTCTGCTGAAAGTATTATGTTTATATCACTTTCACTATCAAAAGATATATGCTTCAATGAAATGTTTCCTGATATTTCTTATTTGAGCATTCACATTTGCTTTGTTGATACAACTTTGAAGTTATTTCTTAAAATGATGGTTACTCCCTTGTCTCTCCCAGAGAGAAATCCCTGAGTCAGAGTCAGGCACTGTTCCTCTGTGTTTGCTTCTCTGGCTCTAAGTACCAAGCAAGATCAGGAGTTCATGCCCAGTGATGTTAAGTAGTAAGCAGTGGAGATGTTACAGCGTTAAACACAAGGAGCAAAGGCCAATGACATTCCCTCAAGGGGTGAGGGAAGATGGGAGCTTGGGAGGAAGAGGAATGGGCAAACAAATGAAGAGCAGTCAGAGGGAGAGCAAGGAGAGCCCCAGGGTTCTCACAGAGCACCAGACCTTGAAACCAAGCCGCAGGCAATCACATAGCAGTTTGTGGGAAAGAGGAGTTAATTTACATAAAATAGACTCTCATCAGAGAGCGGAAATGAGTTGTCCAGGTCCTTTGAAGAGCTGGAGATCAGCAAGGGTCACAGACAGTGCAGGCATGGCCATTCTCTCCTCTAAGGTACCAAGTGCCATCCTTGCTAAGGTTATGAGCCAGGAAAGTGCCACACACAGCCCACCTCAGTGCCTCTCTTCCTGAGAGCCCCTCAAATGAACTGAGTTCAGTGTCACACCCATCAAAAGGCATTACACAAAAAAGGCCCTGTGAAACCTTTCTGCACTGAGTATGAACTGCCGTGGGCTCATTCACACTGCCTGGGTAAACCGTGCCCTGTGAGAGACTTTTCTCAGCATTTAGTACCTGGAAAATGTCTGTCCTTCTGGGGAGACTTGTATGGTGATGGCTTTGGTCTCTGAATCCCTACTGCACCACGCTAGTCTTGGAAATGTGATTCCCTAAGCTGTTGTTCACTCTATGGTCCAGGCCAAGTATGGCAAAGGTGATGTGAAACTTACAGAACATATTATTGATTATGCCTTTTGTTAAGACGCATGAAGTAGGCATTCAATAACTGTTAGTATGCATTAGTCTCCCCTCCACTCTGATAATAATAACACTCTAGCTAATAGCAGTTGACACATTCCATGACCAGAATGCCCGAAGTCTAATTTTACTTTAAAGCAGATATTATCATAGTTGGCATTATTACTTTCTTTGTTTTTCTTGACCTTATTTTTCCTTTTAATTCACACAGCATTCCTCTTATGTAGTAGGCCGTTTTGTCAATAAGCCATCTGAAATTTGTTTTTGGAAATAGATAAGACATAAATCACTCTTGAATATATAAACTGCTCTCCAAAAATCTGGCATGCTGTGAAATATGTTTCAGCTATTTAAATGGCAATCGTGAAACTAGTTAGAAACGTTTCAGGCAAATGTCTGAAATGTGTTTATTTGACCATAAATGATACATAGAGCCAACCACAACCATGTAAATACTTGTATTTTAAGAAGACATAAAGGAACTTCTGCTGTAAGTCTGAGCAGAGTAACAAAGAAACTTACCCTCCCAAATGAGGTAAACAAAAATCATACAAAATACATGAAACAGTATTTTTAAGACACAGGATACAAGTAACAAAAGATAAGAAAGAATGAGAGGGGCCTGACCCTTGTTCCAGATTACTAAATCCAGAGTGTTCCCAGGCACGGAACAGGAAGAGGAAGCAGGTAGAGTCTGCAGTCTCTCAGTCAGGGAGGCAGAGCTGGGAGTCGGGAAGACCAAGGCAGACAAGCTCACACAGTAGGGCAAAACAGAGGAGAAAGGCACAGAAGAACTTCGGAGACCTTCAAGGGTCCTCTCGAGCATCTAGCTGAGGACCTTACTGCGTGGGAAAGCACCCAGAGCCAGGGCTGTGTTTGTGTGGTGAGGGTTCGAAGTGATGTGTGTGGAAAGTCTTGGCCCTGGGTGGCAGAGTTGTGGGTGCTGTGGAGCTTCTGAAGATGGGGTCCACCACTCTTTATTTTTGATGGCACAGCTTCAGAGGGGGAGGTGGGACCCTGGGATGGGTATCTGTCTACCTGCTCTCTTCCTGTCTTTCTGTCTCTGTCTCTCTCTGTCTCTTTCTTCCTCCTTCCCTCTCTCTTTCCTCCTCTGTCCCTCCCCCACTCCCTCCCTCCCTCCAGTTCAAGATCCTC
>RJWT010034378.1:0-13706 GCA_004365215.1 Cuniculus paca
CTTTTAGAGACAAGTGCCATCTCTAAAACTCAAACCCATTTACTTATCACAAAGTGCAACCCAAAAATCACTTATTTATCACAAAGTACAAATACTTGAATTAAACCTGAATACTGAGGTGTTAGTTTAGAAAGAACAACTCATACATTAATATTTTTGTCTTAAAAGAAAAAATAAAATGCATGCCACAGGCTCACCACTACTGATATAAAGGAATAAATAATTTTCCTGAGGAATAAAGAGAGTAGGAAAAGTTTCTGTGGAATGTGCTGAAGAGGAAAAGGGTGTCTAGGACTTAGCATTAAGACAAGCAGTGTTGAAGCACTATGATGAGTTCTAAGAACTGCCTGGATTCTAGTGAGGCTAAAAGGAAGGTAGAAAAATGGGGAATAGAGTGGAAATGGGCTGAAGTAGCAGTGGCAGGAGTAATAGTTGGTGAAATGTCTTTTAGCCACTGGTGAAAGATGATGTTGTCTGAGATAAGGACAGACTAGAAACAGATGAGGTTGGAGAGGGAGGGAAGACCATTTGGGGGGTCATGTAATACAATAGTCCCCAACCATACGTGGTTTCATGGAGACACTTTTTCTACCCACAAGGGTTAAGAGGAACTTTCCTTTTATTTATTTTTTTAGTGTATGTTTATAATACATAATAATTACATTCCCCAGTGCTTGCATCACCAACTCAGTTCCACCTTGGACTGTCAGGCAACAGATTCTCATAAGCAGCACACAATTTAGATCCCCTCTGTGCAGTTCACAGTAGGGTTCCCACTCCAATAAGAATCTAACACAATATGTGCAGCTCAGGCAGGAATGGAGAGATGGGAGCAGCATAAATACAGACAAAGCTTCCCTCACTTGCCTGTTTCTCAGCTCCTGCTATGTGGCCTAATACTTAACAGATCATAGACCCTACCTGTCAGTAGCCTGGGAGGGAGGGGCTAGAGTTGGGGGAACTCTGATATAATAAATGAAGAGCATTGGTCCTTTCCAGCCTCCCTAAATCCCTATACACAAACAAACAAGCAACCACCAATATGCAAAAGAAGGAAGAAACACACTGGCAAGCAAGAACAAGTAAGTCCTCTCATTGGGTTGAATAAAGTTTAATATGCACAACTGAATAGCACAAGGAAAAATTTTTTTTTATTTAAGAAACAAGTCATTCATTTATTTTTCAAACAGCTACAATTATTCATTTATTATATCTAAGGTCAATCTTGTGACAAATTAAATTGAATCTTTTTTTTAAATCAACTGATAATTTCCCTTAATTATGGCTCATCTTATTCTTTTACTATTAAATTTCAAAAGCAGTTGATTTGTGTCTCTCTTATAACATATTACAATGATTAAGCAACAATAAGATGGGATTTTCAGAGGAATGTAGTTGTTTGAGAACTGCTTAACACTATGGCCTCCTTTTCAGAAGACAGTCAATTAACACTACCTCTGACAGCAGAAAATACAACTATTTGACAATTTCACCTTCCACAAAAGGACTGAATACATTTATTAAAAACATCCGTGACAACTGCATAATCAGTTATTTTGTATGTGATAAGTTACCATTGCAAACTCACATTAGAAAATTAAACCACCTCCAGACATGGTGGCACACACCTGTAATACCAGCACTTGGGAGGTGAGGCAGAAGACTGCTGGGAGTTTGAGGTCAGCCTGGGTGCATAATGAATTCAAGGCCAGCTTGCACTAAACAACAAGACCCTGTCTCAAAACAAAACGAGACAGAACAAGAAGAAGGGAAAGAAAAGAAAAAGAAAACTAAATCAACTAAGCCAACTTAAGCATTTAGAGGTCAGAGAGAGGCCTCTGGGTTCTACATGCTACAGACCTTAATTCTATTCTTTGTGCTTTGGATTCCTAGGCAAGTGTATGCTTTTTAGGATGTATACCAAACATCCCAAAATGCTAACTGGAATATTCTGGGTGGTTGAGGCAGGAGGGTCACAAGTTCAAGCCCACTCTGGACAATTTAGTTTCTTTGCAAGAACCTGTTTGAAAATAAAAAATTTTAAAAGGGGTTGGGGCTGAGGTTGTAGCTCAATGTAGAGGTCATAGCTTTAATACCAGGCACTACAAGCAGACAAACAAATAAACAAAAATGCTAATTGGCATTAATTTCACACAGTTATAGATTTTCAAACTTTTATGATAAAAACAAAGGGCAAAAACCAACCTACTATAGTTAAAACATCTAGTATTTAATCCAGAAAGTCACATGCTTTCAAAATTATGCTCTTAATCGATTTTAATTTATCACTGGCAGTAATTTTGAGCCACATTTGCTTTCACTGGCCTCCCTGTCCCCTCTTCTCTTTCTTGATTCTTTGCCTGCTTGATTTATTTCCAATCTATAAACATACAAAGGGTATCAATAAGCCGGGCCTGGTGGCACACGCCTGTAATTCCAGCACTTGGGAGGCTGAGACAGGCAGATCGTTGTGAGTTCAAGACCAGCCTGGGCTACAAAGTGAGCTCAAGGCCAGCCTGAACAGCATAGCGAGACCCTGTCTCAAAAAGGGCTGGGGATTTAGCTCAGTGGCCTAAGCGCCTGCCTGGCAAGCGCAAGGTCATGAGTTCAATCCCTGGCGCCACAAAAAAAAAAGGGTATCAATAATAATCAAAGTTCTGTGTTAGATGCTAGGAATTTAAGAAAAGTTGGATGTTGGCCCTATCCTCTTGGAGTTTGTGGTTTCATAGGGAAGACAGTGCATAAAACAGGCACAGAATGGTCATTTTATAACAAAGATACAGGTGCTACAAAAAGCATAAAGGACTCAAGTGTTTATATTTGGTCATGTTCACACTATACACCAACACACTGCATATTTATCCACCTATTAAAATAAGTAATTTTAATGGAAATAATTCAATGCATAATAAAAAGACTAAGGATCAGATCTAAGAGGCATACAATGGTAGGTGGGCTGTGACAGAAGAGATCAGCTAGGGCAGTTGCAGAATCAAACCCCAGGGAACAATTCTCTCTTCTCTGCCATTCTATTAATGGAGATCTTTTGGGGGGAAGAGAAACAAGAATGTCAGAAAGGGGATATGTGGAAATTATTCCGACACCCACAGAGACAAAGATCACTTTCCCTCAAAATACTTGATGATAATAAAAAGACAACTGTGTTAAAATTCCCTTCAAAATATCATGTTGATAAAAAAAAATCAAAAAAAACTTATTGCTGAATAAGTCAAAACATACACATTTCTAAAAAGTGTGAAATATGGCAATATTGTGAATATTTTGTTGTTAACAGGCTATAAATGCATTTTCTTTTGTAGTTGGACAAAGTGGTGGAAAAACATAAAGAATCTCACAGGCGACTCTTGGAACAACTTTTAATGGTAGAAAAATCCCACAGGCAAACCATATTGGAGCTGGAGAAAGAAAAGATAAAACATCAAGAATACATGGCAAAGAGTGATGAATTCATAAATTTACTAGAGCAGGAATGTGAAAGGTAAGGCTGCTTTGGCTGAAACAAGACCCATCCTGCAAACTATCACTAACCTATCACTATCATCTGGGCTCTGTACCACCTGTCAGGGATACAAGTATGACTATGACACAGCCTCTGTCCTCAAAGATCTCACAATCCAGGGTGAGGACAAAGATATGCTTAAAGTCATTATCAACACAACAGAACAACCAGGCACAATAAAAACCACAGAAACATAAATATTGTACATTTAACTCTGTAAGGCAGTATCCTGTGAAAACCACACAGAGAAGGCAACGGGTATCTAGTACTTAGGGAAACAAGAAAGAAACCTAAAGTATATTCAAGACAAGTGTAATAGCACAGAAGTGAGAAACGATCATGAGTACTGAAGAAATTCAAACTTTCCACGTGGTGACAGTAGAGATGAGATATAAGAATGTGGAAATAAAAAGATATATATATATATATATATAGTGAAAATAAAAGGATAGGCATAACCAGCTAGAGCATATGGAGTAAATAAAAAATTCTAAGGAGACTGAAATGATCAGGCATGCTATTTTTAAAGAACCATTCAAGCAATAACATGGAGGAAAGATCATAGGTGCTTTAGATTGGAAATCCATAAAGAAGACAAAGAGATGTCAACAGGAAGTGTTTATGATGCACAGATCATATGGGTAGTGACTGGTGATACTGCAGAGAAGAACAAGGGAAACAGAGTTATTTACAAGCACTTTGGTTTTTTACCTTGATAGGAAATATGGGAATGGGGCACAGCTTTTTGTTTTTGTGGGGTTTGGATCAGGGAGAATGATTTCCATACGGAGGGCGAGGCAGGTACGAGTCCTATTGTAAACATGTTGAGTATGAGGCACCTTGATGTATTCTAATATCTACTGGAAAGAATCTGTATAAAGACAATTCACAGTCAGAAATGCAGAAAAGGATAGGTTGGTTAAGTGGATTTGTAACAGGTCACAGCTGAAGCTATGAATGCTGCTGCGACAGGAGGCAGAATGCTGAGGGAACTCTAGAATACATTAGTGCTTGGTGATTTCCCTTACAAAAAGAGGTCAAGAGGGAAACTTTGAAAGAATGGCAGAAGGCCGAAAGAACCAGTAAAGAAAAAAGGTAATAAAAGAAGGAAAGACTTTCAAAAAAGAATGAACAGTCAGATAGTACCACATAATGAAGAAAACAATGAGAAATACCGTGGGATTGGAAAACTGGAAACATTTTAATGAGTCATTTCAATAAAACAATAAGGACAGAAGCCAAACTGCAAATCTCTGAAAAATAAATAAGAAATGGGAATGTAAAAGCTCAAAATGTAAAGTAGTATTCTGATAAGCATGGTTAAGAGTCTGGTCGGTAAGCATTTTATAACCATATATAGGGTTTTTGGGGGGCTTTCACTTTGACCCTCTATTCCAGAAAGTGTGACCATGCATATTAAATTGCAAGGACAATTAAATTTCTTCACTGATACTACAGAGATAAAAATAATTGACGTTTGCAATGTTAAATTTTTAGTAAGCATTTATTTCACTTTTGTGATTTCCATACATACTTTAATCAGTTATAGAGATGATAATGCTGCACTCCAACACTCTCAGAAAAATGCAGAAAAAAATTATTTGTGAGCTATCCCCTCCAAAATACTAGCAATCTCAAGTGCTTTATTCAAATACATCCCATTTATAGTTTAGCTAGGTAACTGAAGTTACACCAATAGCTAAGCTAATGGTAAACTTCCATTTCTCATCACTCCATCTCACAGTAGACGCTTGCTCAGAGACCTGGAGAATTCATGACCCACACACTCAGTCCGTTTTTTCTATGTTTTATTTCTACTTACTGCACAGCAATATGGCAATGGGGTGGGGGTGATGAGAGGTCCTTTGCTAACTTGCGTCTCACAGACTCTGAAATATCTACGGGGCAGATTAAAGGCACACAAGAAATCTGGCATCAAGGGAAGATTAAATTCAGACTTTACAATCTATGATTTATTATTCAATGAGACAGTGCTATATTAAATATTATTGTGAACCACTGTGGACTGGCACTAGTGGCCTTATTTGGCCTACATATTTACTTGGCACTAACTTGCTGAACACAGATACTTTCTTTCATCTCTCCATACTGTGTACATTTACAGACGAGGGTCAGAGTGTTGCCTGCCATAGAACGGCAGCACAGGCTGTCCCTGCCCAGGGATTTGCCACATGAGAAAGCAAGATGATACAGATTTGGGTCCAAAATATGGAGGGCTGTTGGGATATAGTTCTCATATTCATTGCAGTACCTCCCTGTATTCTAGAAGAGGGAAGGGGAGGGTTATCCAGAAATAACATTGTAACACTGGGATGCAGATGGTGATGATTATTTAAACCAAGGGAAAAAAAGAGGTACAACATTGAGTAGTAGAAACCAAATATCAGTGGGAATAAAGGCCATGTGCTAGAGGAAAAGAAAAAGAGAGATAAATATTAAATGTGCACACCATGGTATCAATGTATTAACAATGGCATTTCTATATCTATGAAATGAATTTAAGAGGAAGAATTCAACAGATCTTTGTTTTTAGTTTATCGGTTACTAAACTTGTCTTGAAGAATAATTAAACTGAACATATCATTACCAAGAAATAGGAAAAAGTGACTAGAAAGTGTTTCCTATTCCTTGTTTAAGCCATTTCAGAAGATATGAGACTATTCACCTATTTCCAAGGAATAGGTTTCAGATGGAACTCTTTGAGTGTGAGAATGTTAAACCTATTCTCAACTCACATGACACACAGATAATTCTTCCTCTTCTCTACCTATACAGTATCGCAATTCCTATATCTTGGCATTACGGCCACATTCATACTCACCCTCCCTGTTTCCTGCCTTCTGTAGACCTCATGAGGCATGACTGACTTGCACCTGCGTTAAGGCCATGTGCATTAAAGTAGTAAGCGGATACCACCTAAACAAATGGGCTGTGGAGAAAAACTCTTAATGATTTCAGGTAAATATACTCGCAGGAAGTGTTTACACCCAAGAGTGAAATGCCAGTAATATGTCTCATTTTTAGGTGACAGCAAAACACAAATCAACACTGAGTCCTTCAAACTTTGGCACACAGCCACTACTCACAAAAGCCGACTAATTTGTCCTAAGGGGTCAAAGAATAACGTTTATTTCCTTCCTCAAACAAAGTGATGCAAGCCACTCCCAAACTGGTAGACCTTGCAGTGCTACAGCAAAGCAAAAGATATCCTAACCCCCATAAAAAGGGGGTTGGGGGAGAATAGCTACAAAGGACTATCTGATTAAAACTCTGAAAAAACACCATGAGAGTTTAGCACTCACATATTAAGTGTTGGTAAATACATGAAAATAAAAATAAAAATTAAGAAATACATGATGGAGGTAGTTAATGAGACCTGAGAGGATATAATAATGGATTTCAAGTTAAGGCTCACTTTCTGTGTTTTCTTTGGAGAATTCATTTTATGTGGAAAACCCTAAAAGAGTCTGATGTCACACACTGAATTCTGGCCAAAATGTTTGCCAAATGATGTTGCTGTCGTAATCAGTAAGCAATTGGCTTTCCAGCTGAGGGTTTCTGGGGGCAGGGATCAGCTCAGGAAAGCTGTTCCCAAGCTTGTTAATGTAACGTTTCCTTAGCTGTAATCTGTATGATTTGGTCCATCCATATGACAATATTATAATCCATTTCATGACAACTTCTCTGTTCACTGACCAGTTCCACTGTGTGAATATGTGTGTCACTGATGACCTGAATTATGTACTTGGCTGAATTACAAGTAAAGTCTATGTGAAAAGTTTTACACAAAAGCAACGCCAGTAATTTTTGGCCTTTCTGGATGGTTTCAAAGGAAAGCCAAAACAAAAATCACTTTTAGTCAGTGTAATTTTACAAAATTTCCCCATAAGTGAAATGCCAGTTTTTGTCTGTACTTTCAAAAAAGCTTGCAGATACTTTTCCCTTTTTTTCAGTTTCAACAGGAGTAAAGACTGTGAAGAAGAAAAAATCTTTTATTTTGAAAATATGCATTCTTTTTTAGAATACTAAACTAAAAATAAACCCTGTATAATCATATATATTACTGTATTTCTGTGCTTGAAATAACCAGTTGGACAGAAAACAAATACTGGTATGGTAACAACATAGTTTCAACCATGGATTTTGGGGGGGGGGGGTAAAGCCTTAAATTACTTTTCATAAGGCCAAGTAGATTAGCACAGATATTCTCATTTTACCAATCAAGAGTTCATATAGTAGCTTCCACTCCCCACTGCAGGTACTACAAACATGTAGTAATAAAAATCTTTAAAAAGGTAAAAACAAATAAGAGAGTATAGGCATCTTTGATGAGCATAAAATGCATCCAGATTCCATAAAAATAAAATAATATGGTATTAAAAAAAAGAGAGAGAAGTTCGCTTTGAGCACACTGTGGGCAAGCCTTTGGTGCTGAGTTTTCGAGGAGAACAAACCTCTTCTATTCCTTATTTTGGCTTAAGCAACTTTACAAAGATTTCTATCATAGATCTTTCTCTACGATGACAGGTCCATACTGTTCAGTGGCATCAGCCAACATACATGAAACAATGTTTAAGCCTTATTTGACCGTACTATGAAATGAATACATTAGACTACTTTCAAAGGCATCTCTCAAAAAATACCAGATCTTCTCTCAAAAAGCTTTGGACGCTCCCTTGATATAAATGAAGGAGTGTTTTAAATGTGTAACTATTTAGTAAAACTAGTTAGTTAGCTAATTATGTAGCTAGTGCTGGTTGCCATTCATTTATGCATTCATTGATTCATGAAAAGAATTAATTCAATGCCTGCTGCAAGCCAGGTCCTGTGCTAGATACTAGGTGAAGAAGACAGATGTGATCTTCACACACCTAAAAAAGCTCAACTAATTTGTTTATTGTGAAAAGATACACTATTGCGGATTTTAAGACTTGATAGTGATGCTTCTAAGGCACTATGAAATCATGATGGGTAGGAAATAAAGGCATCACTATGGTAAAATAACTTAACACTAATGCTCATGATCACAAAGTGTTCATGATCAGTAGAAATCAATAAATGTATTACACTAGAGAGCATCACTACAGAATTTAGCACAGTATCTCACAATTATTGCCATTAGGATTTTTCAGCTTGCTTCATCTTAAATTTCAAATTTTATGAATATTCTACAAAGCAAAACAGACTGAGTACAATGCTGTAAAAGTCTACTTTGTAAAAATAATATTTGGAAAGCCAGCAGTTTTAAATTTCATGCACACTAAACTATTGTTGTAGAATACATTGTACTCAAATGCAATCATTTCCTTTCATTCTTCTAGCAAGCAGTTATTATTTCTGTTACATATTCTTGAGACTACATACTGAAGTAGTGAAACAGATGCCAGATCTCCATTTGACCTTTGTCATAGGGATCCAGTTCTTTGTCCAAGTAAAATTGAGATCAACCACAAACACGTATTTTGGTACTGTAGTCTCTACCAAATTACAGTACGATCAGCTTGGTGTTAACACCCCACCCCACAGCTACAGCAGGATCTAAGCAAAGATCCAGAGATTAAGTACCTCAAGTGGGTACTGTAAAACTATAATGGGCTGGGGATACAGCTCAGTGACACAGCACCTACTTGGCAAACGTGAAGTTGTAAGCTCGATTTCCAGTACAAAAAAAAAAAAAAACACCAAAAAAAAACTCTACACTGTGACCTAACTTTCAACAGGTGTCACAAAAATATTCCTTTGTAACTGCACAGTTCACTAATTTCCACACAAGCCAGTTAATTCCAGAGTCAAAATTCAGATACACTTATTATGCTATTTGACTGATTCTCTTTCCCAGAAGGTTAAGCTAAATTTTACAAATAATTTTGTATATAAATGGAGATATATAATTATTAGTCAATTCTCAGTAAAGCAATATAAAAGAAAACAAACTCAGTGAGACATGAACTGCGAGCTTGGAGATAGGAGAAGTGTCTGCACATCAGATGTGTAGTAGGGTGTCACTTTGGGCAAATTTCTTGCCATTTCTTGAATCTTGTTTCTTTGTATATAAAGCAAGGTAGAAAACATGATTTGCATTTTTCTTTCAGATCTAACAATATGTGGCCATGTAACTGTTATGAATAAGTTCCTTTTACTTCAAACCTTGGAATCTAACTCATATTCACCAAAGAGTTTGGTGAGAATGACAATGCCTCTACCACCAACTTCAAATCCAAACCTGAGGTTCCATTTTTTGTTTGTTTGAGACAGGGTCTCACTATGTAGTACAGGCTGGCCTTGAACTCACTCATGTAGCCCACCCAGGCTGGCCTTGATTTCATGGCAATCCTTCTGCTTCAGCCTCCCGAGTGCTGGGATTACAGGCATGAACCACCACACCCCACTTGCAGTTCCATTTTTATAATACATCTAAATTTTGGTATATATTACTATTCTTAAAGTCTCACAAACTGAACCTAATACAACTTTTGCAAATCCAGGTCCACTCACAATATTTCTATTCCTGTTAATGCCACCACAATAAATCAGTATTTCAGATAACTATCAAAAATGAGAGAAATCTCAGAATCTTACAATCTAAACTAGAAAAGGAAATCATTCCTCTGATTTTTCAACTGAGAAAAGTGAGAATTATTAAGTCCAAGTTAAGAAATTCCAAAATCTTGCTGCTAAATAGTTTCAAACTCTGACCAGAATTTAAATCTTCTGAAAGTATATTCAATGGCATTTTCCCTAGAATTACCATTACTAGTTACTCAAACCTTGTGGGAGGTCCAAAAGAATTAAAGATACAACTATAATACAGTTGAAAAGACCAGGCCCTTGTAAAATAATTTGTAGATAATTCAGGGAGAAGTCAGGTGTTTATTCTATCATTGCCATTGACACCCCTCAAAATACTTCTCTTCAATCCAAACACACTTATCCCATCATTCTTGATATTTTCTGAAGTAGTTTTGGAAGTCCTCTTTCATAGATGTCTTTAATTGTGCTGTTGTAGCTGCCTCAATTTCCTGAATCAATTTAAAATGTCTGCTTTTCATGTTCATTTTGACTTTGGGCAAGTGCTAGAAGTTACATGGCATCAGATCCAAAGAATAACATGGATAAGTAAGAAAGAATCAGAAGTTCCATGAGATCAGATACAGAGAATCAGGTTGATGAGGAAACACTATAATGTTTTTTTAAATTATTTTTAAATTTCTTTTATTTTAAAGAGAATAAAACAAAACAAAACAAAACAAAACAGTAAAACACAACAAAACAGATCAGAAGAGAACAATACAAGCAATACAGGACTTCCAAACAAGACAACAGGAAATCAACAATGACCACCACAGTGTCCTTGTTTTCTTCAAAATAGTTGTTCATACCACTATAATGTTTTGACAAGCCTGCAATTCCACTGAATGGCACGCAGCAGCAGCATTCACTGTATTTTTAATCACACTGCATAAAGAGACTCACAAAAGACTTCCAGAACTGCTTCAAAAAGTGGCAAGAAAAATGAGATAAATGTGCTCAAAGTGAGGCAAAGGATTCTGAGAGGAATTAATGTGAATATGTCTTTTACTGTAAACATTTTTAAAAACTGAAACATCCACTGTATATTTTTATAATCCCATGTATGTACACCATTACTAACAACAAAAGAGCACCCACTGAATACTTTGAAACTTTATCCTGAACTACTTTTGAATTAAGACCTTATTTTGAACATGATGGTAAAAGGGTGTAGCCTGTTAGCAACATGAAATCAGACTTTCCCTTTGACTTGGGCTTTGGTGTGCTTTTGTAATGTTTTATTTTGTTTGAGGTATTGGAGATTGAACACAGGGTCTTAGCATTCTAGGCAAGTGTTTTGACACTGACTAATATCTTCAATCCTTTTTATATGTATGTATTCATTTTTGAGACAGGGTCTCACTATGCAATTGAGGCTGGCCTTGAACTCACTATGTAGCTAAGGCTGGCCTTGAACTCTTGATGATCCTCTTGCCTCAGCCTCTTGAGTACTGGAATTACAGATATGTGCCACCGTGCCCAGCAACCCTTTTTAAATTTAGGATTTGGGACAAAGTCTCATTAAGTTGCCCAGACTGGCCTCAAACTTGCAATCCTCCTGCCTCAGCCTCTGGAATAGCTGAGATTACAGATGTGGGCCACTGTGTTAGGCCTTAGGCTTTGATTTTTGCGATGCTACTTCTGGGAACAAACAAACAAGCACGACAAAGTAATAACGTATCATTGAAAACATTGATGACTACAACATTTTCTTGAAAATGTATTTTAAGTTTGTCAATGTGATTTCAATTTACTTCCTTTTCCCATCAAATTCGGTTTTCATATTTTATGATCTTACTATCAGTGGGCTTCCGTACTACCCCCTCTGTTGCTTCCTCAGCAAGGCCCAACACCTCCTCTGACCAAATACACCACACCATGCCTTAGAGGCTAAATCCAGGATCCTGGCTCACCTTTTCCACCCCAAGATACACTTGGCAACCGTTTACAGCACTTTGTTCTGGCCTCACATAGTCCTGACAAGTCTGATTTGTTTAACATTATGGGATCTAAGGCTTATTTTGCCAAATTCCCTCTATTATCAGTTGATTTACAGTATATGACAATTCCATACCTATTTATTCTATGTAACTCAATTTCTTCTCACTTCTCCACTTTTCCTCCCTATTTTTTGTGAACATACACTTGGAAGAATGTCTCAATAACAGCCTGAAATATCGGAGATGCTCGACAAACAGGTAACATATTTTCAAATAATGCTTTAGGGAAAATACACTAGCAGGATATGAGGCAGAATATGTATTTTTTGTACTTTTCTTAAAAATATGTAATTGCTAACTCAAAGTTTATATCTTGCATTGTTTATTGAGTAAATACGATATTCAAGACATTTCATACCATAACATTGAAATATATTTAAGTAAAGGGAAAATGTGAAAAACAATTACATGGGCCTGTTGACATTATCTGGTAATAAACACGTCCTTCCAAAGTATCAGAGAGACCTCATAATTGAATAATAGTGCCTATAATGGGACCAACTATAACCAGCAATAAAAAAGAAAGAACATGCTCCTGTGGGGTACACATCTGTTATTTGCTTTACATCAAATGATTTCTTACTCTAAACAAATTTATTGATTAATCAAAACTTCAGCTAGTAATCTCCTCAGGAATAATCAAGTTGAAGCCAGGTGTGATGGTGCACGGCTGTAATCTCAGCACTCAGGAGCTAAGGCAGGAAGATCGCCACAGTTTGAGGTCAGCCTGGATTACATAGTGAACTCAAGACCAATCTGAGCTACACAGCAAGACCCTGTCTCAAAACAAACAAACAAACAAACAAACAAACAAACAGACAAACAAACAACAACAAAGAATAGTCAAGTAGTTCTATAGGCACAAAGGCATAATTTTAACGAGAGCATTAACCTAGTGGCTTTGAAAGGGGGTGGAGAATTAACCCATTAGGAGAGCATTCAGATAATGTTGAATGGTTTTGTCATTGGTTATTCGTGCAGTTACAGATGGAAAACTCTAGGGGCTTTTTTGCATAAAATTAGTGGCTCACTACTTCTCTGAGGGCTAAGATTTCTATCAGTAAACAAAATAAAAGGCAAAGAATAACAAAAATATTAAAAGGGAAACAATTACTTCTCAATTTCATCTGTGACAAATTCTGAGGCATGCCTTAGTAAAAACTGAGCAAAGCAAATCACATAAAACCTCATTCTGAAAATCTTCTGGATTTGCTCAAAATACTCTGGTGCATGGGAACACACAATGGTACAGAAGAAACAAGACTGGCCAAGAGTTGGTAATTACTGGAGTTGCATGAGGGACACATGAGGGTTCATTATTATCTCTGTTTTTTTATAAGTATTTGAAATAAGTAAACAAACAGTAAATACTAACACATAAAATGGAAAATTTACATGAACAAAAAGTAAAAAATAAATTTAAAGTTTCTTACTTATTGTTTCCCAAAGGTGACTCATATAAACAGTGTCTTTGTATATTTTTCTAGAAAACTGTACACATAGTAAGTAATTCTTGGAGAGGGTCATACTATATCTTATTTTTTTCCAATGGGTATATATTATTCCACTTTACAGATTTAATTCTAGTCAAACCT
>RJWT010034379.1:0-13694 GCA_004365215.1 Cuniculus paca
CTTTCTTCCTTTCTTCCTTTCTTCCTTTCTTCCTTTCTTCCTTTCTTCCTTTCTTCCTTTCTTCCTTTCTTCCTTTCTTCCTTTCTTCCTTTCTTCCTTTCTTCCTTTCTTCCTTTCTTCCTTTCTTTCTTTCTTTCTTTCTTTCTTTCTTTCTTTCTTTCTTTCGTCTTTTGAGACAGGGTCTCGCCATGCAGTTCAGGCTGCCTTGAGCTCACTTCGTAGCCCAGGCTGGTCTTGAACTTGGAACGATTCTCCTGCCTCAGCCTCCCGAGTGCTGGAATTACAGGCATACGCCACCAGGCCTGGCTGAAAACTGAAACTTTATATACCCGTTAAACATATTGATGTGCTATTATCATTTTTAAATTTCACTATGGAAAATGTCAAATATATTCAGAAATAGAAAGGATGGTGTGGAGAGTCCCTGTGTCCTTTTTTTGGGGATCGAACTCACAACTTCATACTTGCCAGGCAGGCGCTTAGGCCGCTGAGCTAAATGCCCAACCCTTGTCTTTTTGAGACAGGGTCTCACTATGCCATCCAGTCTGGTCTTGAGCTCACTTTGTAGCCCAGGCTGGTTTCGGACTCACAACGATCCGCCTATCTCAGCCTCCCGAGTGCTGGGATTACAGGTGTGAGCCACCACGCCTGGTGAGTCTCTGTCTTTATCATCCAGTTTCACTAATTATCAGTTCATGTCAATGATTTCCTTTATATTTCTGCACAATTTTGCTGCATCATACCATTTTGAAATAAATTGCAGGTATCACCTTGTATTAGCTTTTTTTTTCTGGGACAGAAAACTTGACATATGCAACTTAAGGGAAGAAGGGTTATTTTTGGCTCACAGTTCTGGAGTTTCAGTCCATGGTCAGGCTGCTCCAAGACAGAAACATGGCAAGGGACATGGAGGAGGAAAGCCGCCCACCTCATGGGAACCAGGAAGCAAAGATACAGAAAGCGGCCCAAGAGGAAGGGACAGATGAGTAGATATAATTCTCAAGGTTGTACCCTCAACCCACCAGATATACCTAGAAGTGCTTTACTAGTAATCTCTTAAACGTCTTCCATGCTGATCAATTTGACAATCTAGATTAACTGTCATATACTGTATGTCATTTCATATTCAAATATTTTAGTACATATTTCTGAAAGTAAAAGCTTATTAACTCCAATGCTTTTTTTTTTCCCCTTCAAATCCATTTTATTTCAAAGAGAAAAACAAAATTTCAAAACACATCAATCAGGCGCAACAATGGTACATACATTGCATATTGTCATCCTCAAATTATTCGCTCAGAGCACAAGACAAATGAATTCTTTTGTCTGAACAATACCAGCAGAAATCTTTCTCTTTAATTAGAGAAATCAGTAGTATAGCTATCTTAACTATTTTTTATATACATACATATATATGTATATATATATATATATACATATATATGTACATATGTTTCAGCTTACACTAGTGAGGCAATATGTTTGCACATGTGTGTACGATTTATTTCAGTTATGAGTATGGTCTCAAGTTGCATCCATTTATCTACAAAAGTCTCCAGTTTATCCTTCTTTATGGCTGAGTAGTACTCCATTGTATAAAAATCCCACATCTTTTTTGGATAAAAAAGTTGATGGGCATTTAGGTTGTTTCCAAGATATAGCAGTTACTGATTGTGCTGCTATCAATGCGAGTGTACATATATCGCTGTGGTATGATGTATTTAATTCTTTTGGGAAGATACCCAGAAGGGGAATAGCTAGATCGAATGGGATCTCCAATCCTAGTTTTCTGTGTAATCTCCACACTGATTTCCACAGTGGTTGCTCCAGTCTACACTCCCACCAAGAGTGGAGAGGGGTTCCTTTTTCCCACAGCTCCTCCAGCATTTGTTATTGCTTGATTTCTTGATAATAGCCATTCTTTCTTGAGTGAGGCAGAATCTCAGTGTTGTTTTAATTTGTATCTCTCAAATGACCAGTGATGTTGAACATTTTTTCACATATTTATTTGTGTTCATATTTCTTCATCTGAGAAGCATGTACTCATCTCAGATGCCCATTTTTGGATTAGGTCTTTAAATTTGGGAGGACTGATTTTTTTTTTTTTTTAGTTCTTTGTGTGTTCTCAATAGTAATTCTTTGAGGAACAGCTAGCAAACATTTTCTCCCATGTTGTGGGTTGTCTCTTCACTCTGTTGGTGGTTTCTCTTGCTGTGCAAATGCTTTTCAGTAGGATGACATCCCAATTGATTCTTTGTGATAGTTCTTGTGTAATTGGGGTTCATAAAGTCTTTGCCTACACCAGTGTCTTCGAGACTTTTACCTATGCTATCTTCCTGCAGATTTAATGTTTCTGTTTTAATATTAAGATCTTTGATCCATTATGAATTTAGTTTAGTGCATGAAAGATATGGGTCCAGTTTTAATTTTTGGTATGTGCAGAGCCCATGCTCTAATTGGCCTAATCCGCTTCGAATACTTTCAATGGAATTTTTATTGTCTGGGATATCTACTTGAATCTGCTCTATGGATTCAGTGTCTTATGCTGAGCTTCCATAATTTTCTTAAGCTTGTCTATTTTTTGTCTGTTTCTGCTCTAATGTCATTAGGCATGGTGTGTATTTTGGTAATCTCTGGTTATCCGAGAGATTATTTCTGATTTCATGTTTTCCAGAGCCTCATTCAATTGCTCTGTTGTTACCACTTCAGATAGGGTTGATGGGGGGCTTTCAGATTGTCCCATCTCATTGTCACCTAGATTTGCCTTTGGCGAACTGGATGCTGGAGTTGCATTTTGCTTCAGTGTCTTTTCATTTTCTTTTCTCTCTCTTTAATTTAATTCCTGGGGTGATACTTGTAAGTTGACTGTGGTGGGTTGCTTTATTGGTAGTATTTAGGACTGTTAGGTGATGACTACTTCTCTGAGGTATTTTTCAGGTGTCGCTGGTTGTTGGGTTTGAGTCTGTTGGAAGATTTTACCTCTTCAGTTTGTTGGAGATGAGAAGTTGTTGTTTGTTTGGCATAGTCTGTGGTTCTTTGGCACTGTGCCACTGTATTTTTTGTAACCCTTAGTCTCTGTCATGGAATACCCAGACCAACAGGTGTTTAAAACAATTATGTCAATTTTGGCTATAGTGGTACTAGTAGCATCAAACACAGCCTAGAAAATGACAAACTGAGCTAACCCTTAATTTGTCACTTCTAACCCTATGAACTAGATTTGTGATTATATAGAAAACATAAAACCAGAAAATTAATTGCAGTATAAAGTCCTTAATTTATCAATTTTGCCCTTGGGATTAAAATTTAAAATGGATTAAGGAGAACATAGAGAATTAGAAAGAGAGGAAGAGATTGGAAATAAGGTTGGAGTATAAAGGGGGATCTTGCCAACCTGTGGAAACTGGCTCAGAAGACTAAAGGAAAAGAGAGATTGAAGAGGTAAAAGGAAGATCAGGACAGGACCATACCCACAAAGAGGCTAGGAACCAGGTTCACACTCATATAAAAACAATGTAGGACAAATAGAAAAAAAAAGTGGGGGGTGGTGGGGAGAAACAGTACACTTACAGGAGTCTCTGGTTTCACTAGTAGACAACCTGCAGAGATGGAGTCCTGAATAATACTCATCTATCTCAGCAGGCCAGCAGTAGCTTTTTGGCAGGCAGTGGATAATCTCAGCAAACTTGCCCTGAGATCAGACACATTGGTTTGACACCGCCTGAGCAGTTTCAGTCGTTCTGAGCCCAGCTGGGATCTGCTAGATGGAACCAGCACCTGTTGTGGATTCTGAGCTTGGTTGGCCTGGCTCCAAGTTGGCTCTCAGCTAATCGCTCTCTTCCATGGGAGGACTAAGTCCTCTGTACTCAACTGCCAGCCTGTGCAGTCCTTAATGTTTGCTGCTCACCTCCACTGCCACTTCTCTGCAGAGGCCTCCAGGGTCGTTGGCTGTCACTGTCAGCATCACCATGACTGTGTGTCCCCAGGTTCAAACCACTCCTCTCGCACAGTGAATCTCATCTCAGGGAGAAGGCACCACTGGCTACCTCCTTCTTTGTTGAAGTTTTTCTGTTCATTCTCTCTGTTGGCTTCAGTATGCACTTCAGATTTTTCTTGGCTCCATTGAGTCCACTTCCCTCCTTCTTGTCTTCCTTGTGATGCTGTATTCCAGCACCTGGAGGATGATTCTCCAAGAGGCTGTTTTCTCTCTTTTTTTACAAAATCTTTTTGAAATAGTATCGTTTGAACCCACAACCTTTGCACTGAACTACATCTCCACCCTTTTTTAAAATTTTGAGGGACAGTCTCCCTGAATGGCTAAGTTTTCCAAGTCATGGCTTAAATTTGCAGTTCTCCTGCTTCAGCCTCCCTGAGTGCTGGATTAAAGGTGTGAACTACCTTACCCATCTTCTAATACTATCATTGAAAAAAAAATCCGTATAAATTTTATAATATATTCTCCCAGTGTCATAATGTATGTGTTCTATTTTTTTTTTTTTTAAACAAGGCAATTTATTTGAAGATGGGGAAGGAGAGAGAGAGATGACAGACAGCTACTCTGGAGGAGTAAGAAAATTCAGAAGTAAATCGCTCCATGTTCTATTTTTGTGTGTGCTGGATCCAGTCCTTGGCTTTGTGCTCACTGCGCATATACTCCCACTGAGTTACCTGTCCAGTTGCAGTGTTGGTGCATTTTTAATTTTTATTTTTTTGTTCATTCATTGATTCATTTACTTTTTGTGATGCTAAGGGTGAACTTTGTACCATGCGACATCCCTTTTTTTTTTTGTTTCATTTTGAAGTGGGGTCTTGCTAAGTTGTGCATGCTGTGCTTGAACTTGGCAGTCCTGTTTCAGCCTCCCAGAGTGCTGAGATTGCAGGCACGTGCCGCAGTGTCAGCCTGTTTTTTTTTTTCTTTTTTTTTTTTTAAAGATAGGGTCTTGCTATGTAGGTGAGGCTGGCCTTGAACTTCCAAGTGCTGGGCTTACAGTCATGTATCACCACACCCAGCCTGCCTTTTTTTGTGTTCTTAATTTTAGATGTAAAGTCCTAGAATATAGGGAGAGGAAGAAAACAAATAAAAATCTTAACATTTACAAATGAAGATTGTCTCCTTCCTGTCCCAATCTGTCCGCTCGTCTCGCTTCTTAAGCTTCAGGAGACATTTTCTTAAATTTGTTTAGAAAAATTCTGCTTACATATGCCACTGTGCTTGATTGACAACTGATGGTCAACTTGTAACACCAGCTGAACTGAATCATTGTGGTGCTGAGTGTGGAAGGCCCACTGGAGGATTGTTGCCAATGTGAAAGGGAAAACTGGAGAAGAAGAACTGATGCTGTTGGTTCTCCTATTGCCATTCATTCTCCTGGAGGAGCTTGTTGAGCTTCTTTCTTGATAAGAACTTGGCTGTTCTCATTGTCAGAAGAGCTCGGGACCTTGTCGCTGAGAATGGCTGCAGTTCACTTTGGCGGAGCTCTGGTCCTTACTTTACCATTTCCTGGCTTTGGAGTAGAAGATTGTGTGCTGTTCACATCTCTGGGAGAAGCTTGTCATGCTGGCTTCCTGATAGGAGCTCAGCTGTTGTCATCGTAGGGGGAGCTCAGGACCTCATTGCTGAGGATGGCTGGGGTACATTTTGGGGGTGCACTGGTCTTTACTTTGAGTGTCACTTCCTGGCTCCAGGGCAGAACCCTCAGTCTGTTGGCATAGATCCTTCATCCCACTGGCACAGACTTTCTGGCTTCCACTGCTGACCTTTGGGCCTTCCCTTCACAAATCCATGAAACAGACTTGCATGAGACATTGTCATGTGCTCTAGGACTTCAGCTGGTCTCATGTAGGATGTTGCCATAGGATCCAGGCTCTCAGCTGGATTTTTTGGGGTCTTTAGTGTGTGGACAGATTTCTTGCATTTTCTGTGTTTGACTCTGGGTGACTATTACAAAATAATTCTATAAATGATGTGTCCTGTATTGTTTTCCTTGGAAACTATAGCTACTACAATAGTCACTCTTCCTCCAAAACAAGTGGGAAGGTAGTCTGATCCTGACTTTGGATAACATACTTGTTATTATTGTAGTTTTGGTATTCTCAATGTGTAGGCTGTGATACATATAAGGTCCGTACCATTATTATAGAACTTACATTCTTTGTGGGAAGGACTCATGGATATGCTTTTTGTTTCTCATTTGCCTCCTTAGGCTAGTGATAGTTCTTCACGTGAACAGGAGCTGGCCCTGAGGTCATATGTGCTGGTCGAGTCTGTCTGCAAGAATCTTCAGACCCTGGCTATGGCAGTAGCTTCTCAGAATGCTGTGTTGTTGGAAGGACCAATAGGATGTGGCAAAACTTCCTTAGTTGAACATTTAGCTGCAATGACAGGTAGAAGGAAACCTCCTCAGCTTCTTAAAGTTCAGCTTGGAGATCAAACTGACAGTAAGGTAATTAAGAAATGGCAAGTCCTGGTTGGTTGGCATGCTTGAAAATGTTGGCAAAGATTGTTTTTACTAAGGGCATGTAAGAGTAGTTACAGCTCTTTCCCATGACTATTGGGGCAAGCTGTGTAAATCTTTAATGCATACTTTTCCTATAGAAGTTTAACAGTTAATCAAAGGATGTAGCCTGGGGACCTCAGGTGAATGGTTTCACTGGTTACATTTTTCTCTTTCTGCAGATGCTGTTGGGCATGTATCGCTGCACAGATGTCCCTGGAGAGTTTGTGTGGCAGCCAGGCACCCTGACCCAGGCAGCTACAAAAGGCCACTGGATCCTTCTGGAGGATATTGACTATGCCCCATTAGATGTGGTGTGTTATCTTGCTAAAGCATTGCTCTCCATACTTTCCCCTTCCTTCCTTCTTCCCTTCCTTCCTGTCTGTCTGTCTTCTTTCCTGTTTTTGGTACTGGGGATCAAACTCATAACTTTGCGCTTGCCAGGCAGGTTCTGTGCTGCTGAGCTATATCCCAGGCCAGACTTTTCTTCTTGAATAGTACTTTGTTAATAGTGATATGACTCGTGGGAATCTTATTCAATTACCTGTCTAATCTGATTTGAGTTTCTGGATTACTTGGCTTGGCTCTCATTTGATAGTTTGTAAAATTGTGCTTTTTTTTGGTGGGGGGAGCTGTACTTCCCAAACAATTCTTTCAGATACTTTATTTCCTGGAAAATCTTTAACTTTATGGATCTTATAATTAGAACTGAAGAAGCTAGATGAACATAAGATATTCTTCCCAGGCCATGACAGAGCTTAGAGATCTATCCTTGTTGCATAGCTCAGTACATTTCTGAGGTGACCAATTCCATATTAAAGACAAAACTGATAATTTCTTAGTTTCTGTTTTTCAGTGCTTGGTGATCATCAGAAAATTTTTGTACTTTTGAGTTCCATTTTGTACAAATCATTCTCTTGTAACCCATTTGTTTCCAGTGGGTATGTGGTTCAGTTGATAAGATTTAAAGTTTATTATAAAGTTACATTTATTTAAAAAGTGGATAGATTCCTTGATTATTGTATCCAGAACTCAGTTAATAGTTGACCCAGTCCCCCCTATCCCAACCCTTTTTTTTTCAGTTGTAAAATTATGGTTTTATTTTTCTGATCTCAGTCATAGGATTTATGAAATTTTTTTTGTGTGTGTGTCTTTTTGAGGCAGAGTCGCACTATGCAGTTCAGGTTGGTCTTGAACTCATTTTGTAGCCCCAGCTGGCCTTGAACTCACAACAATCTTCCTGCCTCAGCCTTCTATAATGATTGTTTTGATATCCTGCCATCTAATGTTAATGCTTCGGGTTACTTACAGCATCTGGGATGATACAAGCTTCAAAGTATTAGATTTTTTTTTTTTTTTTTTTTTGCGGCACTGGGGATTGAACTCACAATCTTGCGCTTGCCAGGCAGGTGCTTAGGCCGCTGAGCTAGATCCCCTGCCCTAGATTTGTTTTTTAAACTTAGTTATAAATTAATATAGAAGCCGGTGTGGTGGTGCATGCCTGTGATCTGGCACTTGGGAGGCTGAGGCAGGAAGATCACAGCTAGTCGGAGGCCAGTCTGGGCTACATAGTGAGTTCAAGGCTGATCTGAGCTACATGGTGAGACCTTGTCTCAAAAAAAAAAAAGTTTAATATATTGAATATTCTTAGTATTGGTAGACATTGTCGTATACTATGGAAATACCTGCTTGTTTTTTTAGTGGCTGGTTCACATATTTTGTAAATATAAATAATTATTAACTTTAGCTACTCTGTCAGGTTTAAAGACTTACTGAAGACTTTAAGGCCCTATAATAACAGTTGACTACTCAGTGTACCCTGAGACAAATTGACAAGATATCATTTTGGAGTGTGTTTGAACAAACAAACTAAAAACTATAAAATACTTTGCTTGCCTGAAAAGATTAGTATAATTGGCTATGTTGTCTCTTTTTGAGTTCCCGTCTCTTTAAAACAGTGCTATGGATTGAACCTAGGGCTCATGTTTGCTAGGTAAGTTCTCTGCCCCTTAGCTACATCTCTGGTCTTGATGCATTACACTTTAAGGTGAAAGATCTATATGATGTGGGGCTGGGGATTTAGCTCAGTGGCATAAGTGCCTCCCTGGCAAGTGTGAGGTTGTGAGTTTGATCCCCAGTACCAAAAAGAAAAAAAGATTTATGATGTGAAAGGAAACCAGAGTATTGATGCATCACTATATTACTTTACTTTTTACCTATCTCATTTAAGGTGGTCTTCTTTAGTCTCAACTTTTAGAATATCCTGGGGTTGCCCCTGCCTCTTGGACTTCGTATTTATCTCTTAGCCTTGTATGAAATAAGTATACTTAGAAAAATTAGCCAGGTATGGTGGCTCATGCCCCTAATCACAATACTTGGGAGGGTGAGGCAGAAGGATCACCGTGATTTTGAGGCTACCCTGGGCTACATAGTGAGTTCAACACCAGCCTGAACTACATGAGACTGTGTCTTAAAAAGAAAAATTATGTCTGATATTTCAGAACCCTTTCCCTTGGCCTCTTGTCACTTTTTTGTTACAAACTTCCCCTGTGAACTCATATAACTCCAAAATGCATGTGTCTAATTTACCTGCTTTAAAAAAAATCTCTACTTGGGCCTGATGGGTTGGTGCCCTTGTCGTCCCAGCTACTTAGGTAGTACATGATTTTGAGGCTAGCCTTACCCCACCGTGAAGTCTCTGGTTGGATGTCCCATAACCAGTACAAATTCAAGATGTCCGAATTGATACTTGTCTGCTCTTAGAATAGCATTTTCTGCCCTGCAGCCACAAAGCCAGACCCTAGATGCCAGTTAGTCTATCCTTTGTTGCCATCTCCACCCCATTCTTTGTCTCTTCTTTCCTATCCACTGCCTTAGCACCGGGCTTCTTATTTTACTTAGCTAATTATGTGTTATGCCTTTATTATCTAAAGAGTGTCTCTCTTGGCTTCCTTTCTTCCAGTCTAGGTCCTTAACAGCTTATCTTCCTTATTGTTGGAGAGTTGATTTTCTAAAATTAAAAAAGTTGTTTTCCTCTGCCTGAAATCTCAGTAACTTTTTTCTCATGAAAAAGCTCAATGTCCTTAACCCAGTACAGGATAGATTTAAACTATCAGTAAACATGACATTTTTCTACTATTTTCAATGCACATTCTTTCCCAATCATAATAGAATCTTCATACCGTACTCTTAGGCATATGTATTTTTATGCATTTGATTTTTGTGGCACCAGGGATTGAACTCACGACCTTGTGCTTGCCAGGCAGGCGCTTACGCCGCTGAGCTAGATCCCCAGCATGCATTTGATTTTTATAGATAGTACTAGGGATTGAAATCTCAGGGCTTTATACATACTAGGCAAGTGCTCCAACCCTCTCTCGGCTGCTTTCATTTTGAAACAGGATCTTGGTAAGTTGCTCCAGCTGTGCTTCAACTTGTGCTCCTCCTTGTACAGTCTCTCAGGTCTCTGGAATTACAGCCCTGTGCCACCATGCCCACATGATTCCTTTTGATTGGAATATATATGCTGTTTCTTTCCTACCAGGTCTGGCTAAATCCTGTTCATAGTTTTTTGTTTGTTTGTTTGTTTGTTTGTTTGGTCTGTACTCTACTGGCAAACCCAGGGCCTTTTGTTCTGAGCTACGTTCGTATTTTAAAAATTTTTTGAGACAAGGTCTTGCTAAGTTGCTAAATTCTCAGGGTGGGCTCAAAGTTGAGACTCTCCTGCTTCAGCATTCCAGTGTGCTGGGATTATGGGCCAACACATCCAGTTCCTGGTTATACTTTACGACTTAGCAAGTATGATTACCTTTGGAGCAGTGTCAGTGCTCTGCTTCTGTATCACTCTGTTTATATGTCTGGCTCATGCCTATCATGCTGTGTGGTGGTTTCCATGTTGTTTTCCACCAGAACTGTGCTTTAAAGGTTGTATACTGGCATCTTTTTTTTTTTTTTTTTTTGAGGTAGGTTCTCACTATGTAGTACAGGCTGGCCTCAAAACTCATGAGGATCCTCCTGCCCCAGTCTCCCTAGTGCTGGGATTATAGGTGTGCACAACCACGCCCAGCTATCCTGACATCTTGCTTGGTTCTGTTTGATAGTTGACATTCAGCACAGGTGCAGTGTATAAAGTGCTATGCTGGAGAGTAGGTGACTTGGAAATTTTCACCTGCATTTAAACCCTCCCTCCCCCCAAAATTGCCAAGTGGTGAGTGAAGTTTCCTCTGAAGACATGTCCGTTATTTGGAGAATTTTGTGTGTGTGTGTGTGTATGTGTGTGAATTTCTAATGTCTTAATGGCTTTATCAGTGGAGTTTTGTGATTTAGGTTTCTGTGCTGATCCCTCTGTTGGAGAATGGAGAGCTCTTGATTCCTGGCCTCAGTGACAGTCTGAAAGTGGCTCCTGGATTTCAGTTTTTTGCAACCAGGAGGTATGTGCTATTAACCTTTCTATTCTAGCTCTAGAGCCTCATCCCCATTAGGCAGCATGCCTAGTCCACAATTCCTAGAATAGAATTCTTTGGGGGCCATTTCAGGCAAAGTTAATCAGAAGTGATGACAGATCCACCTTTGTATTTTTGATTATTATTTTTTTTAATTTAATTTTTCAAATCCATTTTATTTCAAAAATTTTCAAAACACATCAACCAGGGCAACAATGGTACATATGTTGCACATTGTCATCCCCAAATCATTCACCCAGAGCACAAGACATCTGCATTCAATTGTCTGAACAATACCAGCACAAACCTTTCTCTTCAGTGAACTTGGAGAAATCAGTAGTATATCTTTTATATATATATGTATGTTGTGAGATTTGTCTTTTCTCTTGAGACAAAATACTTGATGCCCAAAGTGAAGGAAGGAGAGGTTTATTTCTTACAGTTTTGGGGGTTTCAGTCTATACTGGTTGGTTCCAAGGCAGGATGGTGTAGCTGAGGGGCAGCTGTTCATGGTGGCTGCAAGCGGCAAGAGCGAACCGCACGTACAAGGGAAAAATATGCCCCCATTCTGACCTTACATTATATGTCAGGTCTACCTCTGGGTGAGTGCAGGACTCACACCACCAATCTCAGCACTAGACAATGAGTCAATCACAAACGCTAGAGTCAGCCGCTTCCATGACTACATGAGGCTTGCGGGGCCTAGATACAAACCATAACAGGATTAAATGGCTTATATATAAGTATGTACCTTGTCCAACGTATGTGTTTGACATTTATTTCTTCTTTACTTGGCTTCTCTTTCAGAAAATTTTTAATAATTTCAGGTACAGCAGTTTCTGTTAACAAGCAGTGAATTTATTATTGGTGCTATAGGTGTTGGAGCATGTGTTCCTGAAGTTAATGTGTGCTTTAAGGAAAAACACATGATTGAGATCAAAATACCTCATGGAATCATTTGCAGTGATAGAAAATAACTTGGTTAAACCTCTATTAAGCCTTTTTGAAAAAGTGTCAAACAGGTCAGCTGTTGAACTTTTCATTTGTCATCTGCCCTTTAAGCCTAACAGAGTAGTATCTGGCACCAGAAGGGATTATGAGAGTTCTTATGTGAGGTAATGTGTAGCAGATAATAGCAAGGGGAGGATAGTAGTCCTTCCCCCTCATCTGCGATTTTTGCTTTCAGTGGCTTTCATTTCTCTGTTGTTTGTGGGATCTGAAAATATTAAATGGAAAAATTCCAGAAATAAAATGTATACTGAATATTGAACCCAGGGCCTTGCAGATGCTAGGCAAGGGCTATACTACTGAGCTACATTTCCAGCTCTTTTGCCTTTTGATTTTGAGACCTGATCTTGCTAACTTACCCAGCCTATCTTTAAACTTGTTGTATCTGTTTCCCAAGTAGCTGGTTACAGGCCCGTGTCACTATGCCTGGCCTTAATTTTTTTTTAAAAGAGTACTGTATAGTTGTTCTATTTTACTCTTTGTTATTGCGGTTAACTTCTTACTGTGTCTGATTTATGAATTAAACTTTATCACAGGTGTGTGTATAGAAAAAAAACAATACATTGTCTGGTTCAACCATCAGCTGTAAATTATTAAATATATGCCCGAGGGTAAGGGAGGCCTACTGTAATTGAAGACTAAAATTAAAAATTTTATGTGACTCTGATTTTTTTTTTTTTAAATGTAGACTTTTAAGCAGTGGAGGAAATTGGTACTGGCCACTTAATAGTCATGCTACTTTGTTAGACAAATATTGGACCAAAATTCATCTGGATAATCTGGATAAAAAAGAACTGAGTGAGGTATGTGGTATTAGAAGGTATTAGTGCTTTCTTTTTTTTAACCTTTTATTGTGAAAAGTTCTCCCTAAAAGGGAAATGGTACAGACTGAGCATCCTTAATCTAAAAATTCAAAATCCAAAATGCTCCAAAATCTGGAACTTTCTGAGCAGCAGCTTGATACCACAAGTGGAAAATGCCACACCTGACTGCATGTGGTATGCTGTAGACAAAATACAGGTACACTGAAAGTACCATATAAAATTATCTTTAGATGTATTTGAAACATAAATGAATTTCATGTTTAGATTTGAATTCCCATCTTGTGTACATGTAGATAGTTCAGAATTTTTTAGTTTTTTTTTTTTTTTAATAGTTTTTTGAGACAAGGTCTCACTGTAGTCCAAGCTGTCCCTGAACTATGTAGCTCAGGTTGCCCTTGAACTCATGGCGATCCTCTTGTCGAAGCATTCCAAGTGCTGGGATTACAGACATGCACCACCACACTCATTAATATGTTTGTAGTATATAATGATTATATTCCTCTTATTGGTATAGGTACATAACACATCCTCTTTTTCTCATCCCCTTTCTCCCTCCATCTCTTATTCTAAAAAGTTACTCTTTAAACATTTTTTTTTGGTACCAGGAATTGAACTCAAGACCTTGAGCCTGCCAGCCAGATGCTGTGCCCTGGCCCACTTATTCCTTAAATTTATTCATAACTGCTTTTTTGCTGTTTTTTTTTTTTGGACTGGGGATCAAACTCACGACTTCGCGCTTGCCAGGCAGGCACTTACACCACTGAGCTAAATCCCTGGCCCTGCTGTTTTGTTTTGAAAAATGAAATTGAGTTCAGTTTTTTTGGCAGTACTAGACATTGAACTCAGGGCTTTTGCACTAAGCTACATTACTAGCCCTTTCAGCCTCCACCTCCCTTAATTTAATATGAGATAGGGTCTCACTAAAT